>VZTX01024419.1:119838-231438 GCA_013400915.1 Pardalotus punctatus
TTTTTTTCCCAGCAGCACACTTTCTGCTGCATGATGATATCTTATCCAGCTCTATTAATAGACTCAGTTTGGGAGCACATACCTGCTGTCCATTTCATTTTTTAAAAATGTATAAATGACCACGCTTTGGGATTTCTTTGTGGTGTGGCCATTGATTGTTTGTACAGTCAAACACAAGCTCTCACAAGTGTCTTGGCTGAAAGATTGGCAGCAAGTCATTGAAAAGAAGGGGATAGTTATTACAATGTCGTTATATATTTTAATGATAATTTTGAAAGGTTGATAGTTTCAGCCCTCCCAAAGAATTTTAGACAGATCTTGCAAATTCTTTTCCAGGTAGGAAATGCTAAAACCTTTGATACATTACCCACCTCAGTGGAATTGATTCTGGAGCAGCAGATGAAGAAATAACAGGGCCCTATATACCTGATAGAAATAGATTACTAAGTGGAAAGGTGAATTAACCCCAATATTCCTACTGAAGACTGGAGAACAGATTCATCCTTTGTTAGACATCAGGGAATGCATGTAAAGACTCCTTTCATGTCTCTGGTCCCAGAACCACTCATTTTCTCAGACAGATTCTGCTTTAAAAGACAGGAAATTAACTGCACTGAAATATGAAATGAATACATTTTCAGTATGATGTCTTGATTTGTGTATATTTTAGTTAGGTTTTCAAACAGAGTTTTGAATATTCCTTCTGTAAATCTTTCTCAGAAACTTCTTGGGTTTTGTTCCTTGGCCTTTGGAAGGAATTGGTTATTGTCTGTAGCAATTTCTTTCTGGTTCTTTTCCCCTTGTCTCTCACATTTAATTTGTAGCAGATACCTCAGCTCCTTTGAAAAGTGTTTGGTTTTGTTTTGTTTTGTTTTGTTTTGTTTTTTTTTACACCAGTTTCAGTAGCAACATCTCTGGTTTTTTTCCAGATTATTTAATCATTGTGTCCCTAACATTTCCTTGTATTTGTATTGCCTATTTATGTTTGAGATAAACGTCTGTGACTGTAGTGACAAAAGAATGTTACAGACAGAGTTTCTAGTTTGTAGTCTCTAGTCTGCTTGGTAAATCTTCATATTCTTTCAAGTGGCCATCTGCTGAAGCCTCAGAGGTGCCTGGAGGAGCAGGGCTGCAAAATCCAGGGAGGAGCGTTAGAAGTCCTTGGCACAGGGAAGAGTTATGGATGGACATACCCGTGCCAGCCCACAATATCTGCCCAGGCTGCTGTGGCCCAGAGGAGCTATGAGAGAGACAAATTACATTAGTGTCCGCTGTGCTGGAAGTTTTTCTTCCCATTATCTTCCTGGCCTAGGGGTGGTGAAGTAAACACCTGCCTTTGAATTCACCCATATCAGTCCCCATTTCCATTGAATTCTTTCCCGATTTTGTTCTGCTTGAGGGTTGTTTCTCATAAAGGGCAAATTTTGTTGTGAACAATCTCACAGCAGATTTACCTTCCTGTCTGGCTGCAGTTTTCCATAGATTTCTATTTTACTATGGGAAGTCAAGATAATTTCTTATGTTCTAATGCCCTTTTTTTACAGCATTTTGGAGAGAAAAACTTACCTGTACTATTAAAAACAAAACAGCTGTATTTGCTGCTCGTTCCTCCTGTTGGCAATATTGGCAAAAGCTCTTGGAAAAGATCAAGCTGTTCCCCAGAGCCAGCTCTAACCCCCACTTGTCTTTCTAGCTGTGTTTTTTTTCAAGTGGCTTTCTGGCAGGTCCAACACAGACTACCAGTTTCCCTCCCGAGAGAGCGTATTTGCAGAGACAGGTTTGAACTTCAACATAATCCTTCTTCCTGCTGCTTGTGGGACTGCTTGGGGTGTCTGAGCAGAGAAAACTTTGATCAGTGGTAAACTGGTCAAAAGGAAAGGCACTTCAGGGAGCTGGAAAATATTTGTGGGTTGAATTTAGCAAGTGGTCTTGTCTGAGAAAATAGTTTCCACAAGTGCTGAAACACTTCCTTTCAGACAGAACCTAAAGCAGGTTTCCTATATCATGCCATGAAAAATCAGAGTGTGCGGTGATTAGCTGCAGACAGGCTGTGGGAGGGGTGATGAGTTTCACTACAACACAATCAAACATCTCTTTTTGTGCCCCAGAGTGAAGTATAAAATGGTTCTAAGCACTTAACAGGTTAGGATATTTTTAAAGTCAGGTGTGCCTTTGCACAATTGATTCCTAGTGAGTGAGTTCCTCCTTGTGATGCATCCTGCTCTACGCCATCTGCCAGGGCTAAGCAGAAGCAGGCTGTGAGAATTGAGAAACTGAGAAGATGAACTGAAGTTCCCTTCCCCACTCTATATTCCCAGTTTCACTTTTTTTTTTTAACCCCACAGCAAACAGAGAGTAGCTCAGAGCTCCGTATGTGAAGATTTGTCTGATTTGACCCGTGCTGGGCATTGGATATGTGAGTGCCGTGACCATATGGTACCCTCTCATTCATTCAGCTCTTGAGCTTCATTGGTTTGCTTCCTCAGCTGTTCACCTTAGTCAGAGTCTATTCTCCTTAATATACAGACCTTATTAAAAAAGCTAAAACAATTTTTCAACTCCTTATTAAGAATTTATTTTTGAGCTATTCACTTGTGGCTCATGTTTTTCTAGTGCAAAGACGCATCCATCACAAGGTGGGAGGGTGTCATCAGCAAGAGTAAAACCGTAATTTCTAATTTACAAGTTGGCTCAGTTGTTGTGTAGCTGTGTGCCACAAACAAGTCTGCAACATGGATGTCCTCGAAAGCACTATTGTAATTTGCCATCCCAATGGCATCGACAGCTGAAATATTTCATTTGGGGGCACTGACTTTTGGAAGAAAAAGTGCATTAACTTCTTGGAAGCTGCTGATTCTCTTGTGTTTGTAGAATTGCAATGTCTCTGGTGAGCAAAGAGGGGAGGAGAGGGCAGGGACCCCTCCGTGCAGTTCCCGTGCCAGTCCTGTGCAGGAACAAGGGGACACTGGGCTGGCTGAAGGGGAAAGGGGATGCCCCTACTCAGGGGGTGGGTACAGCTTCATGGATGGGAACAGGCAGCTCCAGCACTGCCATTTGCAGCTGCCAAGCCAGGTCTGAGGCGCCAGGAGCACCACTGTATCTCACTGCACTTTGCTTCTCTAAATTTAGCCCTGTCAGTGCCTCCTGGCTCAGCTCTGGTCTGTGTCTGTAGCTGGGAGTGAGCCAAGGGCAGGGGGGAGGATGGGATGCTGTGGGCCACAACTCACACTCCTGTTCAGCACCTCGCTGCCAGGGCCAAGGACCACTTCTCTCTTTACGTGGAAGAGAGAAGGGACTGTGCCCCGAATTAGAAAGATGAGTAGCTTGGTGGCTGCTGCAGGGTGAATGAATTCTCCCATTCCGTACTAGAAGGGGTGCAACAAAATCAGGGCTTCACTAGGGGGAATCAAGTATTTCACTCCTTTACTGTCTTCCAGCACATTCCAAATAACAAAATGGCTGTAAATAAAGCTAGCCTGCCAGCAAGCAGCTTAGGCTGGTGTTAGGAGGAAGAAATTGATGTATTTCTGTTCCCAGCTGGAAACCTCAGTTCCCCTAGATTATGAGCTTCTTTGGGGACAGTACCACCACCTCCCTTTACATTTCTCTGAGTGATAATTAGGAAGCAGGTTTGTAAATGTGAGGGCCTGAGTCTGGGAGATCCACTGTTCTGTGGTGGAAGGACCAGAATGCAGTGATAAGGAACAGAAGGGATTTCCTTCTTTTGTTCTTCAATGTGTTTTATAGGCACGTGGAACAGACCAACACCTCTTCAAATTGTCCCTGTGTTCTCACTATAGTGAAAAATGACATTTATCAGCATGGCTGGGTGTTAGGGAAGTCTATTAATGGAAACAGTATGCAACCGTACAGAGATGGTATTTAGTAACGAGCACATAAAGCTTTTCTTCCATTAAAATGCTGCTTCGGGCGAGAATGTATTGCTTGATTAGTTTTTTGGAGAGCAGTTTTTCATTCATAATGAGAACACATATCTCAGCCACTGTTATTAGTGAGAACATGAAAATAGAAAGAAGGCAAAGCCAGGAAGCTGTCAGGGCAACATTAAACAGCATCACATCTTGACAAGGTGGGCTGTCAAGAGCGTTTAGGTACCATAGGAAGCACGTGCTGTGCGGGAGTCACTGATAACAGCAGAGCAGTCATCCACATAACAGTCCAGTTGGATCACTTGGTGGTCTTGGTGTTTGCTCCTCCCCAGCATTTCTCTGCTGTCCTTGGCTTTTAGGATGCTGTGGACAGAATTGCATGCTTTCTAGGGGCTGGATGCCTGGTTCTCATCTGTTGACTGAAGAGGTGAGTGATTTTTCCAGAGCTTTATAAAGAGGGGGCTCCTCACTGCAGTGTTTTGGATGGGGTCAGCCTTTGTTCTGCAGAGGGCAAGAGGCTTCTGTGGTCGAGTGAAAGGTGAAACACAAAAGCAAAACAGAGCCCTCCTTCAAGCAGTCACTTTGACTGGAGAAAGGACAAACTCAGTTTAGTTTCCCTTCTGATCACCTCTGTTGCAGTTCTGAGCCAGAAACAATGGATCTTGCTGTTCAACATCACCACTCCTCTGCTTAGCACCATGTGTGGCCATTTGCACCCAGGCACAGGCGCCATGCAGGAAGAAGAGGTTTGTGCTGCTCTGTTTGCTTTGTCCATATGAATGCATCATCTGTGAGAGATAAATAACACAACAGAAACTGGCAAAGAAACGAAATTGCAGTGTCATCTAGTTTTCTGTGAAGGGACAGTTAGAGACAATGGAGGTTAAGCACAGATGGCGAGGAGTAAAGGATGTTTCCAGCAGTGAAGGATGAAAATCCTCTGCCCCATGAGCACTGCAGAGTCTAAAGTGGCTTCTTTTGCAGCTGATGGGTGAGCTTGTGTCCTTCACAGTCTTCTCTTTGGTTCCCCTTCTCCCCTTCAGAGAGTTCAGCCCTGATTAGCCAAACAAGTGCTTTGCAGCCCACGCTGAAACGAAATCCTGTGAGTGCAGGAATCTTGAGGTACGGGGCTGAAGCTGAGATCAGCCAGACTGCAGCTTACCTGACAAGTGGGTCCCCAAATAAGAACAGCCAGCATTGTCTGTGTAAACCAGCAGAGCCTCTGGCCCCTCTGCCCTACAGGGAAATATGTGCTTGCTAATTAGAGATACCAACAATTAAATTGCTCTGTTGTCCTCCTGCAATCTGTTGTTGGGGATTCTCCCTTGACATCCGAGCTCAGAGCTCTCTGAGCATTTGCGTGGGGGAACCCTGACTGCTCCCAAAGTTTTACTTCTGATCCCTTCTCAACCTGACTGGGGAAGAAAAAAGTCACACGTCCACCCCAACCCTGCTCCTCAGGTAACAATGTGACTGCGGCCAGCCTGTACAGGAGCTGTACAGTTTTTCCTTTAAAACCATCCAGATCAGATAAATTGGAAATTGTGAAAATAGTTTTTTTTAAAAAAAGGCGTAAAAATGAACTTATGAACTTAAAATGAATCTGTGAATTACTGTTCTTTCCCCATATTCACTACTCTTTGGTTTCCTTCTGACACGGAAACTTCTATTATGATTGCAGCCTTGCCAGAAAAGCTAAAAGCAGGAAATACTGCTGGATAATATCCACAGGAGCTTTGAAGGCAAAGAGGTAAACCTACATAAATATTTTAAGGCTCAGACACTTCTTGAATTAAGCTGCAATCGCTCTGTCCAGCTCTGCTCATTTGATCCTCTCCTGTGTTTAGCGTGGTTGATCAAGTGGAGCAGATTTCATGGAAGCTGCAAGATAACTGATGTTTCTCCTGCTTGTGTTTGCCATTTCTCCCAAAGTACTGGAGGCAGTTACCCCTGTACTTGATATTTTCTCCCTGCTGCAACATGAGTTGCTTGACAGATTAATCCATGTATTTTCTTATCTGTCAGTTTTTACAGTGTGCCATGCGCTTTGGGAGTATTTTTATTGCCTATCATTTTCTCCATAAAATCAGTGATTGCTGATACTTTTTTTTTTTTTTTTTTACTTCTATCAGAGTTCAGGCTGGAATTGACATTTCCTGGGACCATCTCTAACTGTAAGCAACCTTCACAGCAATATCTACTTGCTCTGCTACAATTCAGGGACTTTTTCATGTACTGAATACCTTGGTTCACAGACAGAGATGTCACTCTTGCAGGCTGAGGTGAGAAAAGCAGTGTAGTCCTTCACCCGTTTTCCAGACTTGGATTTTCATCCAGATATACAAATGGAGCCTTGAGTCTGTCTTGCCCTCTGATACACTGTGACGTGCCTATGCATCACCCACAATCATATCTGTGTGTCTGCATGAGAAAATTAACTAATTAGGTAGGATGTCTGGGAGTGTTTAAACACACGAGGTTGTCATCTCAAAAGGCAGGAGTCACAGGGAGCTTCCCCCGAGCTTTCCCCTTCTCTTACATATCCCCAGTTTAAAGTTTTGTGGATGGTCATGTTCTCCAAGGCTTTGTGGGAGAGGGTCCTGGAATTCATCAGGTAAAAAGATGTTCTGCTAGAGGAGGAAGAGAAGACACGTGCCATAAGGAAAACCAGCTTTGGAAGAGGATTCAGTGCCCTGGAGGAACATTAGCTGTTTATCCAATTTCCTTAGAGGATGTCTGACTCCTTAAGGATTGTCATTTTCATGTGTTCCCAACCATCTGGAGTGATTTACATCCCATTCCTCCCATTTCCATCTCCACAAGGCCTGGGGCTGGCCTGCATCACATTTTAGTCCAAGACATAGGTGGTAGTGATATCTGGGAGAGGAGATCCCTCAGCCTAGCTCTTGAGGGTTTAGGCTCTTGTGGGATGGATAGGCACCCTGGAATGGGGATAACGGGGCATGGCATAAAGACAAGGAGAAATACTTGCATCCAGAAGCCTCTTGCATTTATCCCAGAACTGAACATTGGTGAAGAACATTCTGGGAAATTGCAGAGAGGTATCAAGGTGCTATGTTCATTTAGCATCTTACAGAACTTAGAGATCAGTGCAAGAATTGCGTAGGGATGGCACAGTCTTAAAAAGAAAAGACTGGAGAGGGTTGTGATAAGAGCCTTACATTCATAAAACAGCTTCTATTTTTCCATGGAAGGGCCATTAATTGTTCTCTGCTAAGGAGATTTTTTTTTTTCCCTACTCCTGTCTCAGTCTTTATCAACTGTTTGCACTGCTAAGACGTCTATTGTACAAGGAGCTGACTCAGAGCTCAGACCTGCAGTGTTCTTAGGGTCTCGATCTTTGGGACAGAAATACACACATCAAATTTAATTCTGCTTGTAAAACTGACACTATCCAGACCACCAGGCTTAAAATATGACCTCGTGGATTTTTATGATTGGAGCAGGAAAGTCAGATGTCTTTGTTCTCATTCCTCCCCACTCAAAAAAGGGGAAAAAAAAATATATTTATGCATCTCTACCTACAGAGGTCTCTCTATATATTGACACTGTCATACATTTAACTGCACACTCAAATAACACCCAGCTATTTAAGTTTAACCCATCAACATGAATATACCAGAAAAGGGAAATGGCAAAATAAAGAGACCAGTATTGTCTTCATAATTCTAGGCATATTTCTAGGCTTAAAGCAATGCCACAATATTGGTCTTTTAACAAAAACATAAAGTTTTATCCAGTGGTTTCCACTCCTGGAAACCCTCTGTCAGAGTTTGAGGAAAGTTTTCATTTCAACAGGGAAAAAAAATGGGCTATTGCTGGCACAAATCTGGGAAATCCATCCTCTGCATTCTTTGTACTGCTTCCAACCTGCCACTCAGAGCTCTAAAAACAGGTAGAGCTCTGCTTCTCCATTTTTTTACTGAGGGATGTGAGAAGGACAGCAGCACAGGACTCAGAAAAATGAGTCAAGGAATCAGCACAGCAACAACTTCAGGCATTTGGGGAACATTCAACCCATTTAGAAAAAAAAATCACATAAACGTGTGCTGGATAACAACACTGGAAAATAAATTACAGAGAAAAGAGAAGCTGATATAATTGTTGTAAACAAAGCCAAGTATACAATTAGAGCTACTCAAGGCTTTTATTGTGATAAAGCCAGTTAATCCAGCAAAATCCTTGCTCAGTTCTTTTTAAAAACAAACAGAAAAAAATTCTGTGCCAGAGAAGCAAACTCCACAGAGGAGCTATGTTTTATCTCCAATGAAATTTAGTAAGAGGGTAAAGAGCAAGATTAGTATTTTCCGGAGAAAAAAAATGACTGGACATCATATCTCAACATCAAAACTAAGAATAAGGAATAATAGGGATGGAACAGCCATGCTTTGAAAACAAAGCCTGGATATTTCTGTTTTTTAGGCCGTCTAATCAGCTTTGCTCTGGCCCTGTGGCTGCATCGCTGCTCTTTGGTATGGTGTCCCAAAAGGGCACTGAAGCACTCAGTGTCTGAAAAGCACCTTTACCATTCTGCAGCCAGAGAAACAGAAACTGTGTCTGCCACAGGCAAGGCAAGAGCAGCACAAGTTCCTGGGATAAAACCAGCAGATGCCCTGGACTCGGATATAGCTAGTTTGTAGGCAGGTGAGGTTACCTGGGTGGTTTTGCAGAGGGAATCAGCACAGTGCGACCCAGAGGCACACAGAGTTTAGGGTGTAGGGAGATGGCAATGCTGAATGGGTGCCTGAGTCTGGTTTTTACAACACCTGGCTCCAGGCAGGACAAACATATCCATCTTCCACTTGGAAGCATTATCCTAAACAGGGCCAGCTGCATCAAAATCATCAGCCAGGAGAGCTGGGCTAATGCTGGCAGTGCTGCAGGGAGCCTGCTGTGCAACCTGGAGATGGATGAAGTGCTGTGGAGAGAGAGGCAGCGAGGCAGTGGACACCTTTCCCCATTCCAGCCCAAGGGAAGTGCCTGGGGAGCGCTGGAGATGCACTGCAACACTGTTCCAAAGAGATGGGTGGTCCCAAAAGCATTGCAGGATACCAGGAAATCTCCAAGGACCGAAGTGTCTTTGCCATCAGTCCCACTGTCCAGAGGTGGAGCCCAGCATCTCTCCAGGTCACCTCTCACACTGAGAGGGGAGACACCTTATGGGATGCAAAGGAAGAGGGGTTTTGGAATTCCATGGAGCTTATGGGATTCTTAGTGGCTAACCAAGGGGAGGAAGAGGCAGGAGCAGAGTGGTGGTTAGATGATTTGGGGAGGAGCAAGAATGGGAGAGCAGACTTCTTGAAGTCAGTCCTTTTTATTGAGCTGACAGGTTAACAAAGTAGACAATTTTTAAGTGTTTCTTCTCTCGGTCTGTGCATTCAAGATAATCCAAGAGGGTGTTGGCTTACTCAAGATTTGCATTTTATGGAAAGCTGAACAAAATGTGCTTTGACTCACAGCCAGTGATAACTGAGGTAAGAGTTTGTAGGGGCTATGAACTTCAATTTGAGAACTGAAAAAAAAAAAAAAAAGAAAATATTAAGCATAAACGCATCCTGTGGCATACTGAGGTGCAGCACAATTTCTGACACTTCTTGTCATTTGGATAATGAGGACATTTATAGTCACAGCAGGAGCACTGTCACAGGGCAAGTTTCCTTATTGCTGTGTCTGAAAAACACCAGGTGACTAAAGAAAAGAAAGCTTATTACAATTTGTGCTGCTTGAGAACTTCTGGATGCTGCGCTTGCTGCCGGCAAATCTGTTGTTCATCAAAACTGAAGTTTGGTGTGAACATGTTTTAGTGGCTTTCTCGAGGATGAATGTGCCCTGCACATCCCAGACCAGCTCAGACTGTTGAAGCTCTCAGCTCTCTGCCAGACTTTGCTGGCACCTGCATTGTCAGGTTATAATTCTGCCACAGGCAAGACAGAGCTGCTGCTTTCCTGAAGGCCTCAGAGAAAATGTAACAAGCAGGTTGCCTTCTCCAACATCGGCTCACTGTCCAGATGACCAGAAGTGGCCCTAAAGCCAGATTTTCTTAAGCTTTGACACTCCTGAGAGCAGTAGAGCTGGGGGGAAAAAAAAGGAGAAGCAAAAGTTGTAAGAAAGATGGTAGAGAAAAGCAATAGTGAAAAAACAGCCAAACAGATTTCCTGGTCTCTTCTGGCAGAGAGCAGACATCCTGATAAACAGATAGGACAATCCTTCATCTGTTGTGTGCTTCACTTGTAGGTTGTCTCTGATATGTGACTTATCATTAAACACCTGCCACCTGTCCTTTCCTCTGATCTCACCAATGTTTAACTTAGTCTCTTCCACCTTATTTGGTTTGATTAATTTATGGATAAGGTTTTTCATTTTCACAGAGTTTCGCTTGCAACAATTTTCAGTAACCAGGCAAAGCTGCTTTCTCTGTACAGCCCGTGTACCCATCAGGAGAGTCTGCCACCCTTTACTGGCCTGAAGTGCTTTGAAAATCTGGCTTATGCTCAAATTTCTCCTTGAACACTGAGCATTTTCTCCTAAACTTTCTCCCAGACCTCCTTTGCTTGCAGCCATCTGTGAAGGACTCCTGAATAATTCAACAGTACAAAGCAGCTGTCAGTACCCTTGGCTCAGCACCATCCAAAGGGAGCCATGCAGTGCCAGAGGCTCCACTACATCCTCACCTGTCCCTTTTGGGACACATAAAACTCTCAGACCGTTTCTTTCTCCACAAAAGTCCATCCAACTTCTATTCATTGTAGCTACGTTCTGGGACAAAATGAAGGTTGGACAGAGAAGCACAACTTGTCTGCCACATGGGGCTCTGCCACACATCCACTTTCCAAAGTATTTCCTGAAAAACACGCCTTGTTGTCAACCCAAAAAGCTGACTCCAGTTTCCCCAGTGTACACCTCACCTTGAGGATGAGCAGATTTCAGCACCACAGCGCTGGAAGCTCTGACAGGATCTCGTGTACAAGCCCTGTGCTTTGCAAAAGTCCCATGGGAAATTTGCCTTCGCCATGTAACAACCCCTTGGGAAAAGCAACCCCAGCCTGCTTTACTGAGCACAAGGGGCCCCTTCCAATGCAGCCCTTCATGTGAGCCCTGTCTGGAGCCTTGTACTGGTCCTTGCTCAGTCTTCTTGGAGGACAGCAGGTGATGTCAGCACACACACACACACATATCTAGACCTACTAAATCTTATCCTTCCTCTAAGAATGACAAAATGATGCTTTGCTAGACAGGAAGGCAAATTCACACATTTATCTCTCCTGAATTTATGAGGTGAATTTTGATCTTTGATTTGTTGGTCATCCCTAAAAAAAATAGACTTTACTATGCTGCAATTCAGACTTCTGGCTTTTCTTTCTGCCCTGAAATTCATAATGTCTGGCTAATGAGCTTAAGCACGGATGTCAGGAGAGTAGCTTTAGTGCAAAAGAGAGAAAAAGCTTCAGTTTGCTTCTGGGACAGACTTTTCTGCCTATGGTAAGAGAAAAAGATGCTTTGATTCATAGCAAATGAGCCTTTCCAAATAAACTTGGCTGGGCATGCAATGGCATCTTCCTGTCACTGCAAAATAAATTCCTCCTCAAAAAAAAAATCCCTTTTGATAAACAACTCTCAAAGTGATTTTGTCAGGTCAGAATTTAAACAAGAAATTTCCTGCCTGCAGCAGGCCAAAGTCAGGAAAAAATAGGGATGGATCATCTCAGCTATAGGCAGCTGGGATTTTTCCATCCTGGGTGCCGTTTCTCCACAATGTGTTGTGCTCCCAAAGCCATCCTTATGGTTTCCTTTTCTGTTATTCGTAGGATTTGTGGAAGCAGGTAGAGAGGTCAGGCAGACAGGCTCCAAGATGGCGAAGAGAGAACTTTATTTACAAGAAGTTCCTTTTATACACAGTAATAAACAATTGTCTATTGGCCAAAGACAATCCACCCCCAAAGACCTATTGGTTATGGCTCGTACACCTCTAACACTAAACACAGAGATTAAGAAAGTACAGTTTATCTATATTCTCCATGAGAGAGAAAGAAAATCCTAAAACACTGCAACAACACATCCTGAGCACACTTCATGCTCTGCTGTTGCCCTGGTTAAGTGAGCAGGAGGCAAGGAAAAGCCGTGTTGTGAGTGAATCCTTGGAGCTCGGCACCAGCTAAGCCCAGCCCCTGGAAGAACCACCACCACCTCCCTGCAGTCAGAGCAGACATCCTTTGCAAAGACACACTCCAGTTTCACTTGGCTGGGCCACAGCCCGCGTGCTCCGTGGGGAGGGGACGCGCCCTCCGCGCTGAGCGGGCTGCGTGAAATGCCACGCGCTGTTCGGTACAGGTGACAGGGCTTTGCAGCGAGGACAGGACCTTTGGACCATCAGCTGAGAAGTCTCAGCTCTGGAAATAGGGCAGGCACCTCCCTGGAGACCAGGAGCAGCTCAGACTAGTGCAGAGAACCATGAATTTCTCTGTGCCCGTGGGGGATGCAGCCTGGCCAAGCAGGGATAACATTTTCTACCTGTGGTGTGTAGTGTTGCACAGACATGAGCAGCGCCAGTGAAGCCCAAGCAGGCAGGCAAACTTAAACCCCCCTGCCCCACCAACAGGGATTTTTATTTTGGCATCTTGATATCTTTGTTAATCTGGTATCCCACAGCCCTTGGGTGTGCAAGTGTTGCCCCTGAGTGGCTGGTGCAGGATGCGAGCCAAGCCCAGATTTCCCGCTGGACACTGTTGACATCCTTGCCACCATTCCTTGTCTCACAGGCTGCTGAGGCCTTCCTGAGCTCTGACCTCGCTGCACACATCCCAGGTATGTTAATTGCCACGGCAATTTTATTCTCAGCCCAGAATTTATACCTTTCCAAAATTTCTGCCCTTGGAATAAGCAGATTTTTTTCCCTTTTTGGACATATCTGTGCAAGTTCAGCAGGGTCAGGAGACCTTCCCAGCCTGAGAGCCATGAGGACAGTCATTTATCTGCTCCTGTGACTTTTAGAGGAAGAGGACACCAACATGATCAAGTTGTTTCTGTCCTAGAGCAAAGCGTTTCTTCCCAGAGCCCCAGTCTCTGGTTAAGGCTCTCTAGGCTTTGAATTGTAACCTATTGAAAGCTCATCTGCCTCAAATGTTTGACAGAACCCTGGCCCACTAATCGAGCTATCATTTCCCTCCATTTTCCAGTAATCTCACAAAATGTGTCTTCCCAAAGTATTGTTTGTTACCAACTCACCTATAACATATGCTCCATTTCCCTTTGGAATGAAGGCCCATTCCCACCCTGTGGCATTGCTGAAGGGTTTCCCAAAGCAGATGGTACCGTGGCCACCTTTTTTTCCAGGCCCCTTGCAAACTCTTGCTCTGGAAGTCTTATTTGGCCCAGACCTCTTTGTTTCCAGTATTTGTCCTTTCAATCCCATCCATCCATTAAAAAGCTTCATTTAGCTTTGCAAATCTTCCTCTGCTTGGCAAATTAAAGCTATTTTGTCAATGATTATTTATGGGTTTTGTACTTCTCTGCCTTTCCCTCTCAATCCCCTTTGTTCCATCCTAATCGATATTTTTAAAATGCTGTTCCATTTTTATGTGCCTTTCTCAAATCCCTGCGCTGTTGCTACCCCTCTCTGCCTAAATGTGCATCAATGCGATGAAGTGCCTACAAATTTCAGAAATCAAGCTCAATTGTCATCTTTTTGACTAGCAGTCAGTGATACCTCCTGACTGCTTAAGGAGGGCAACAGAGCCAACCATGAGAAATAAACTTCAAGGAGAGGGACAGGAGAAGGAAAGAAAAAGGAGGGAAGAAACAAGTGAATGAAGAGCTGGGGAGAGAGAGGAAAAGAGTCTGCAATCCTTCAGTGAGACAGAGAATCGGAGTCTATGAAAACTGCATGAATTATTGATGAAATAAAACTTTTAAAGGTTTTATATGCTAATTAATAACTGAGTTAATTCTTATTAAATGGCAAACCCTCTGATTATGCCACCCAGCACATTCACGATAAAAGCAGCTCTGCTTTCTGCTGCTCCAGGCTGTTCTAAAGGCTGCCAGGATTTGTCCCCAGAAGTCACACTCAGAAAAAGGAGCTTTCAGATTTCCTTCACACCTCTTTTGTTATCTGTACGCTAATCTCAGCAGACAAGAGGGATGTTGCCCTGATGTGGAAAGTCCCAGCCACATGGCTACGTGAAGTTCAAAAAGACAACAGTTTGCCTAATGAAAAATCGTGTTTTCTTTCACTTTTAGAAGTGAGGCTGTAGAAATTTACTGATGTGGGAAGCATCTGACAATATGAGTCTGCTCAACTCACAGGGGAGAGCGCAAGAAAGGAGGATTTTTTGATTTTGAGGTGAATAACTCGATATTGCAGTGACCTTCTTAGGAAAAGGGCAAGGCCTGCATCACTCGAGATCTTGGATCCGACCTTTTCTGAAGTGACGTGCTTCAATTCAGTATGAAGTTGTCAGATTCAATCCTACAGCCTTTAGATTGAAGGGAAGAAACTAATTCTTCCTGTTCTTTGACCAGCCTGGAAGGTTATTGCAACCCCATGCTAATACTTTTGTCTACGAGCCATGTGTCTATGAGGCTAACATGTCGAGGATATTCTAGGATGAATGAGCCTTTAGAAGTGGCTGTTGAAGGGTCGTGGTGGGGTGACCTTAGCTGAGTGCCAGGTGACCTCTAAGCCACTCCCTCACTTCCTTTCCCAGTGGGACGGGGAGAGAATAAGGTGGAGAGCAACCAGCAGGTGAGACCAGGCAGTTTTATTGCGGTGAAAGGAAGAAACGAGCGAGAGTTTGCCTGTGCATAAGTGAGGGGAAAAGTCATTCTCTCCTTCCCATCAGTGAGCGATGTTCGGACACTTCCTGGGAAGCAGGCTGTCAGCACACAGAGTGGTTTCTCTGGGAGGCAAACACTGAAGAGTCACGAATGCCCCCCCTTCTTCCTCCCTCCCTTAGTTTTTATATCTGAGCTGATGTCACATGGTCTGGAATATCCCTTTGGTTAATTTGGGCCAGCTGGCCGGGCTGTGTCCCCTGCCAGGAACTCGCACAATCCCATCCCTTGGATGGGGGAAGGAATGTCAGAGGGACAGCGCTGCTCAGCCATAGCCAAAACACCCTTCCAGCTACCAGAGCAAAGCACAGCACTGGGAGGGCTGCGAGCTTTACCTCAGTCAGACCCAATCCAACCTCCACCCCTTATTCCACACCGTTTCCATCCTACTCAGATCCCACATAATCTATGTATCTTCCAACTCTTCCATTATATGTATTTCTCATTACTGGAATCCTTTCTTACCCACACATACAGCTTAAATTACATCCTTAGACCAATGCTATACTCAAACATACATTTTTTTCATTGACTACTATTGCCTGTCCTTTCACATCCCCCCGGGTCTCCATTCCAGCAGGATGAGGGGTCAGGACAGGAGAAGCAGTACACTTGATGTCTGGGCACCGACACCGTCCCGGCTCATCATCACATTCTCCTTGCTCCTTGCAAAATTCCTGCTTTGTCAGTTTATGTCACTCCTGCTGCTTTACCTCCTGTAACATACAACTTACACCACAGATTATTCTTACCCCAAGGTTACGTCTCCTTGAGGCACACACCAGCTCTCCCCATCCTCACGCATTACCTGCCAAGCATACCCAGGTCCTTGGGCAAAGACAGTCCCACTAATGGGTTTCCCTTTTCCCATGGGGTTAGAAATCCACACTGACTTCCCCAGATGCTTCCCTGTGTATAACACAGGAGCCTTATCTCCTTCCACAGTGTCCAAGGGCTTAGTTTGGGCAGGACCAGCAGGGTTAGCAGATCCCCTTGTGTTGACCGGCCAAGTGGCTACTGCTAAGTTCGCATTCCAGTGTTTCCATGTCCCATTACCTAATGCCCTTAACATAGTTTTCAGCAATCCATTATACCTTTCAAGCTTCCCAGAGGCCTGTGGATGATAGGGAAGGTGATACATCGACTTCATGCCATGTTTCTCTGCCCAGGAGTTCATAAGGCACCAGAGCTGTTCTACCCCTCACCCCTGTGAATCACATATTTAAGAATTATCATTAAAATCCACATTCAACATACAATCTTCACTTAGAACAACAAAAAACCAACTAAACAGAAGGAAAACTGCCCACACCAAATCAAAAAATAACATAATCACAACACAGAACAAAAATGGACAAGTTACACAAAACCCACCCCATGACCCTTCACTACAATTACGACACAAATTCCCCCTGCAAAGAATAAATAAGTTTTTTTATAGGGAAGGCAAATATGTTCTATGAGACTAGCAAGTGTTCTCAGAGGAAACAGACCCAGTTTGGGGTGCATAAGCCCTTCTTCAGAACTGAAAAACAAAGCTGCCGGATGTCCACCAGACCATTCTATCACTCCCCTCTTTAGCAGGACAGGGGGAGAATATAGCATACGTGTGTGCTACAAGATAAGGACAGAGAGAGATCACTTACCAAGGATCTTACAAGACAAAACAGACTCAACTTGGGCAAATTTGATTTAATTTATTGCCAGTTAAGCAGAGTAAGATAATGAGAAATAAGATGAAATATAAGCATGATCCCCTCCCTTCTTCCTGGTCTCAGTTCCACTCTCAACTTCTCACCTTCTCCCCCTGAACAGTGCAGTGGGATGAGGAATGGGTTATGGCCTGTTCATAATACTTTGCTGGTTCTTCAGCTTCTTCTTCTTTTCTCCTGCTCCAGCATGATGTGCTGTGCTCCAGTGTGCAATCCATGGGATACAGTCCTTCACAGCCTTCTCTAGTGTGGGTCCTTCCCATGGACTGCAGCTCTTCATGGACTGCTCCAGTCAGGATCATTTACACAGGGTGCAGCCCATCAGGATCTGCAGTGTGGGTTCCCCATGGGGTCACAGGTCCTGCCAGCAGCCTGCTCCAGCCTGGGCTTCCCATGGGGTGGCAGCCTCCTTCAGGGCACACTCCAGCACGGCACACTCTATGGACTGCAGCTGGATATCTGCTCCACCATGGAAAAAGACACAGCTATTAACAGACTCACAGAGATGCTGGTCAGAGGGGACAGGCTTAGAGCAGGATTCTCACCAAATGCTCAGTCAGGGCAGCTGTGGTTTTGCTTATGTGAGTTTTGAAACACTCCAGAGAGGGTGATACCCCATCTTACCAATGTCTGTGTATGCACCACCGTCCTAGGAAGAAATTTTTCCAATGGCCAGCATGAGCATCCTAAACTGCATCTGTGGCTGTTGCCTTTGTTCCACCACCTGGACCTGCCAAGCAGAGCTTGGCTTTTTTATCTTGGTACTTGCACCCCGACTATAGCTGCCTACACAAATTATATTAGATGTCCCTCTGGCTCCCACTTTTCCAGATTAATCCTGTCCTTTGCCCTTCACTGATCCTTGTATTTCTTGTATTTCTGGCCTGGATCATTTTGGTAGGGCACAAATGGACTGGCAGTCTGTGGTCTGATGGGATTGTGGAGATGGTGTATGTCATAAACCAAATACCACATTTTCAAGCCTGATTTTGCAGGTTCAGTAATCAGCAGAAAATTTCCAAGGTCTACAGCAGATGTGGAGCAGTCCTTCAACCCACACGTGCACCAAGGGAGCCGTTGTGCTGTGTGAAACAGCTTTCCTTGCTGTGAGTTCAGATATAAAACCTGGGCATAGTGGAAATGGAAGCTGTGCAAGTGGCATCAGGCTTCATAATAAAGGCATCAAGGATTTAAATTTTGCTCCTCCAGAATGAAATTATTTTGCTTTCTGATATTCTTTGTCAAACAACTGAGTAGTGCTGGTGGGCATCCTGATCTCCCAGTAATCCTGAAATGAGGGCAGCATTTCTGCTGAAGTGATGAATCTGCCATATTTCTGACTTCTTCTTTATCCACCCTAAAGGCAGCAGCAGCAGACAGAGTTGCTTGCCTGCATCTTCTCCCTATCATTTTGAAAGGCTAACCTGTGTTAGTCAGTTTTGAGTTTAAGTTAGCAACAAAGCTTTTGTTTCCTCGGACAAGAATGGGTAGAAAACTGCTCTTGAAATCCGTGGGCTCCTAATCCTTTTAACATTTCATAATCAGTGTGCACAGGAGGTAGAAGGAGAGTCTGGTAACAAAAAATTAGCAAGAAACAATAATGAAGATTTTTAAAATGGAGCTCTGGTAAGCTGCTTAGAGAAGGGCATTTAAATCTTCTTTTTGAAGTTGCACATTCACAGATTTATACTCTATTACAAAACTAATCAGGGTTCTGCAATGTTTAATATCACCTTTTGCCATTACTCATGGCTGCATAGCCTTTCACGTGTTATATTGTTTTTTTTTTTAATCAAGAACTTCACATCTTCTTTATTTATTTTATGCAGTGCTTTTCTTTCTCTCCTGAGCATTTAAAATTTACTCCATGTCTTATTCACTGACTAGTGAACTTCTTATTTTCTTTGAGCATCCACTGCATTAAAAAAGCGCCTCTATTTATTTAACAATGAGAGTCCAGATGTCGCCAGCTAAACTGATGCCGTGTTTTGCACGAACTTATAAAATCAGGGTATTAAAAGACTCTAATCCACTCCCCCCGAAGGAATTATATTAGTGTCACAACAATGTAACTAGATTTGGATTCTATCTTGTTGTCTTCACTCAGGTTTTAAGTTCTCAGTCAGATCAGTGGGCCTGGGAAAATATTAGTGGTTAAGGTATTTGAACTGGGATTTAAGAACAGCTGAAAGGGGTTAGGTACACAGATCTCATTTCACTCATATTCTGTACTGCAGGCAAGAGATAGAATTCTCTAGAAATGAGAACTATCTGGAATATTTTCTATCCTCCATCATCTCCCTCCTTCATGTTTTGGGTTAAAATACATTGTTCATTTTTTTTAGGTTGACAGAACTCCGTGTTAATGTTGCTGTATTCTAGAGCAAACCACTTGTCTCTGTCTTTCTGCTTTAAAACTTCTCAAACCTTAATACATTTGGAGGTAGTCAGAATTTTGAATTTGCCATACCACTCTGGCAATAAGCCTAACACGTACATTAAGATACATTTATACATCAGATTTTCCATCTGCAGCACAAAAATTGACTTCCTGCTGCCTCACAATGATTTCACCCTCGTTCCCCCTACTTACTTTCCATCTTTCTTTATGCAAACCTTTGCATCTACGGAGATGCCAGTGAAGAAGATATAATCTATCTGTGTAAAGATAGATATTTATATATATCCATGAATGTTAGCTGGGGGCAGTGGCTCAGTTTATACATGTAACTGTAGAACTGCTCTATTTGTGTGATAATGTAATCAGCAGGAAGTTAAATTACCCGTGTTTGTGTCCATACCTGATGCTCAGCTTAAACCGTTCAAAAACCCAGAAGCCTCACAGAATGTTCCTAAAATCAGTATCTGCTCACACATTTTCAAGTGCCTGTAGCCACATGCACATACCCTTGGCTTGTAGTAAATTCTGTTTGCAGCTTCAGACTGGAAAGCCTTCATTTTCTCCTTCTCACACCCTGAAGTACACCAAACATGTTGCTCCAGGAATCCCTGGATTGCTCCAGATGCAACCTATCCACTTTGGAGCCTTACCATGCTCGGGTTTGGCATGGTTTCCTGGGACACAGGGCACGTGGGATCATGCTGCCTGTCAGGCACTCGAGTCTCTTGACCAATCTTACCTGAATTCGACAGTGGTGCCACAGATTCCATCTCCCTTGGAATTTTGTGAGACGACATGGACAGGGAAGGAGCAGTGTTGACCATGGCATCAGAAGGCCTGTGCTGGAAGGTCAGCCCCTGAGACAGAGCAGGGGAGACACAGGCTTCATCCCAGGCATGTTGCCAGGCAGGACAGGCATCTTCAGAAGGGAAAAGTCTTTGGGACCCATGTCATTTGTGAAAGGCAGCTGGCCCTGTCCTCCCCACATCTATTTCTACATCTTTAGTCAACACCATGTGCAACCTCTGCACCCTTGACAGTGCAATTAGCTGCCTGTTCTCACTGACAGTGACCACTCTTCCCTCCCCAGGTCCAGATCTGACAAACAAAAGCCCTTGGGTCATCCTGGGGCAGTTTCACAGCCCAGGCACTGCTCCAGGTGGGAACAGCGTCAGGAAAACGGCGTGGCTACGCCGCACACCCCTGGGTGCAGAGAGAGCTACCAGCCATGCAGCTGTGCAACAGCAAAATGCCTGCTCTTCTGGGCTGTGCAGGCTAGCCACACCAGCCAAACAGCCAAGGGAGACATGGAGTTCCTCTGGAATTTCTATCAGACCAGGACAAAACCAAGAGCATCATTGTGAAAATGCAGGGTGGCGGTGCCTCACCCCTGTCCCGCTGTCCCTCACTCAGGCAGTGACTCGGCTGCAGGGATCCTGGTGTTTTCCTTCCTCTGGCAGCTTTGCAGATGTTGGGAAGGTTTTCTGTACAGCCGCTTCTCAGTGAATTATGGACCAGCCCCAACTGCTCGTTCTACTGCAGCTTAGATGAAAAGATGGAAAAAAGCAGAGACCATTTTTCTTCCTTCTGTCTCCTGGGGGCTAAGCCGTAAACACACACTCAGCGCACACCTATAATTTATCTCTTTTTATAAGCTAAATGTTCCTTGTAGAAACTCATTAAAAAAACCAACTCTGCTTCCCAATTTTTTCTTCCAGTTTTTGGGTTTTTTATTGTTTCTTATTACAGTATAGATGATCTAACTGCTGTTCTCACTGCTCTGGCTTGATTATGTGACTAAAATGCAGTAATACTCATCTCCTGTGGTTTCATCTGATGCCAGTTAATGTTAAAAAAATGATCTAGGGTATGTTTTACTTCTTACAGTTACTACATTCTGTAAAATGTGCTCCTGAGATGACGTCCTAAACCACTTTTCTCTCTCAGTTTTGCCACTGGGGGCAACACAGAAAGTCACATTTGCACAGGTTTGGAAGGCATCTCTTTAGACACTCAATTCATGCAGAGTGAAACACCTCATCATCTGGACTTTGCAGGACTGAATAGGAGGGAAAATGTGCTTTGACAAGATATTTTCTGGGGTGATTTTTGCAAAACCCAACGGATTTGAAAATGGAAATATTTGGAAACACAACCTCTGTGACTCACTGGTCTTCAAGTCTGGATACCGTCATAGGTTCACTCTGCAGGAAAGGCTCCAGGATGAAGTGATGTGTCCTTCTGTCTGCTGGGTGCCTGTGAGAGCTTATTTGCCCCAATAAAGGGGAATGGCCACAGGAAATAACCATGTTGAAGTTCCCACCAAAGTTACCATGAGACATTCTATACAGACAGGCTTAGGCTGGGGATGTTTCAGTAAAAAATGATGTTTTCCATGGAGAAAAGCACTGGAAAGAAGTGACTGAAACCAAAATGTCAGAAGAAATGAAGGATCACATGAAACTCTGCCTAAGGCCATGTCTAGGGAATTTGTTAAGGGTCCAGTACCGAAACATCTGCTTAGCTTGAGTTCACTGAGTAAACAGAGTTTGCTTCATTTCTGTGCTGATTTGGAGTTAAAAGTATAAAGGCCAGTCTTGGTGTCCCACTGAATCCTGTGAACTGTGCCTTGAGCATTTTAAAATTGATGGAAGGATGTTTTGACTTTTGCCAGTTTGGACAGATCATTGAAAACTCTGTCAGGAGACAACTGGTGAAAGAGACAGTTTCTATTTAGCCAGCTAAATAATACATTAATGGAGGAAATTTGAATTGTTTATTTATTATAAACATTTGTGCAATTTACCTTCCTTTCTTTCGAATGGGGAGGAGCAAAAGGATACTTTTTTAAAGTAAGGTTTCCAAATATTTCAGGAGGCTTTAAAAGGAGATTTATGGAGCAAACTACATATACAAATATATGTCCATATAAATATTCCTTTGTGTGTCTGTTCATATGGAAAAATATTTGCTTTAATCTCTGAAGAGGGTGGAAAACTCATTTGATGCCGACCTAATTTTACCTGTCTGCTGCTAGTTCATGAGACAAACCCTGCAATATGGTGGCTGTTCTGGGAAGCACCATCATGATCATATAACCTCTTGTCCTGGTTCCAGCCAGGACAGGGTGAATTTTTGCAGTAGCCAGAAGGGGAATGGCCAGGACCCAGAGGTTATTGTGTACCACCTCACATCATGCCCATTTGGAGGGGGAAGAGGTCCATTCTGGTGGGGTGGTGGGCAGTGAGAGGTCTGGGTAACATCATGTTACCCTGTGGGGTAACATCTGTGGGGTGAGCCCTCGAGGATCATTTGTCCCTCTTGTACGCCGTTATTAACATTTTTGCTGTTAGTGTTTGTTTCTTATTTCACTGCTCTTTCCAGCAAATTGTTCTTATCTCAACCCATGACCTTTACCTTTTGTGCACCCACTTCTGCTCTCCAGCCCACAGCAGGGAGAGCAGGAGCGAGAGGGGGAGCGAGTGAGAAGCGATGCATGGTTTGGGGTGTTTCAGTGGTGTTTTGGGTCTGGCTGAGCTGGAGCTCATTTCCCCACAGGAGCCCTGCCAGTGCTGGGCTTTGCATCGACAGCTAGAAAGGTGCTGATTACACACCAGGGGTTTGGCTACTGCTGGGCTCTCCAACATGCCCCTCATCAGCAGGCGGGGGGTCGGCAGGATCCTGGGAAGGGGCACAACCAGGCCGGCTGACCCAAATTAACCAAAGGGATGTTCTGTACCATACGGCATCAGCTCAGATTTAAAAGCTAAGGAAAGGAGGAGGAAGGGAGGGCCATTTGTTATTTACAGTGCTTGTCTTCCAGAGCAACCACTACAGGGGCTGAAGCCCTGCTTCCTGGGAAGTGTCTGAACATCGCTCTCTGATGGGAAGTAGAGAATACACCTTTTCTTTTTTTTTCTCCTTTCTTGTGCATGCACAAACTTTTGCTTTTTCTTTAGTAAACTGCGTTATCTCAATCTGAGTCATTTTCCTTCTTATTTTCCCTCCCCTGTCCAGCTGGGAAAGGGAGTGGAAAAGCAGCTTGGTGGGCACTCAGTGCCCTGACAAGGTCAACCCACCACAAATGGGAACATAAATTGGAGAATACCATTCCTAAAGCATGCCACCTCCCATTTTAATTTCTGAATATTCAGTGAACTCCAAAAACTGAGTTATGATGTTTGAAGGTTTTTTCCCGTGATATGTTAGATGAGGAAATTCCTGAGTCAGCTGGAACCAAACCAAGAGAGCTCACTCTTGATGCTATTTTTTTTTCACAATGACAAACTGGCATGTGGGTCCATCTGCACTTGGTTTTAATTCCAGCAGGAATTTTTCATGTTATTCCTATATTATTCTTGTATCTGGGCTCACAAAGCCATAGATGCTCACAAAAAGTTGTACAACCAAGATCCTGGAGGCAAAAATAGACAGAAGAAGATGTTGTTTTATTATTGGAACAGCAGCTGGGATGAGGAAAGACAGAAGAGATAACTGGATTTTCACGTTCAGGCTGGAGATGTAGAAAAATGTTCTCCATCAGCAGTCATTCTCACTTGCAGGCCCTTGTCTTTGTGACAGCTTCCAAGCTGAAAATTTTATCCATATGATCACAGGGAAAATGTATGCAACAGAGTTAACAAGAACTGAAACTGCCTGTACTCTCAAACACTTTATATTCCAGCACCATTGCATTTTCCTGGTATATGTGTCCACCTTACACATGTCCTCTCTTCCCAGATATAAGCAACACACCCGGTGCATATGTGTTCCTCTGAAAAATGACACACAAATGAAGTTACTTTGAAAAAGTCCTGCATTTAATATTTAAAAATTAAAGAAGTCTGAATTAAAATATTGCTGATATACAATGTGAACAGCCAGCATGGACTGATGAGCCTGGCTGGGAGTTGTGAGACTTCGTTTGTAGTTGCTAACATGAACAAAATGTTGTCCAGTTCTCTTTAGCAGCTTCCTGCTCCCTTTTTTCTCAGCTTGCTATATTTAGGTCACACCATTTTCAGAGCCACAGATGCCTGTTACCAAACCTGTACTGCAGTAGGGCCCTGGAGTGAGCAGATGATTGCTAAAAAGAAATAAACCCTTAGAAGTATGACGCCTTGGAAGCATATGTTAGCTGATATATTTCCCATTTGGATCATTGTGGCAGCTAAACTTTTCCCTTCGTTACCCATCTCCAGTCTGGATTGATTGGCAGGTGACCCTCATCCATCCCTGTGGGTATTTGGCAAGCCACGGGAGCCCAGTGTAGGTCTGTGAGGTTGTGTACAAGGAGCAGATCAGATGAGCACATACTGACATGTGCCAGATTATTCCTCAGAAAGCCAGGGCGTGGCTCTGGGAGTCTTCTTGGGTGACCCAGTGCCAGTGCTGAGGCACCCAGGGGCCTCGGGGCTTGTGCCAGGTGAGCAGAGAGAGCCAGAGTGCAGTTCTGCAGGGCGGACTTCAGCAGAGAAGCATTTGGGGGGGAGAAACTGCCAGCAGGAGGATCCCTGGGGTTTTACAGACTTTGAGCTGGTCCAAGGGGGAATTTCAGTGTTTCCCTTATTGCCCAAGAAACTTCTAAAAAAAAGAGAAAATGAGAGAGGCAGAGACAGAAGAAACCAAAGGTTTTGACTGGCACCTCCTCCCTCTGCTTCGGACCTTGTAAAACCACTGAAGGCCCTGACACATCTGGGCTCTTATATTTTCCATCAAGATGAGTGCATTTCATTTATGTCACACTTTTGAATACGCTTGCATGCACAATGAGCCGTGCTGTCTGCCAGTGGAGGAAATGGAATAAAGCAGAGCTGGCCAGGACATCACAAGGGTTGTTCCAAGACCTAGCAAAGCCTGGCTGCATTTTCAGGTTATTTAATCTCCCCTCTGTTTTGTATTAAAGGGATAATGGTCACAGACAAGAACCGCTGACACTTGTCAGGTACTGATCAACTGCAGTGTGTTGCAGGTCTGGCTGTAAATGAAGGTATGACTCTGAGGAGAAAAGGCCCCCAGATGCCTCCCTCACTCCTTCTGTGGGGCTCCATCATGCTCCAGCCGTGCCTTTGGTAGAGCTTCTGCCACCTGTCAGTCAGAGGCGAGCTCAGGGCATTGCTGGCTGCTCTTGAAAATTCCTCATTGCTGGGCATGAGCATGAAAAACCTTTGCATCCCTGTTGTGCCTACATGGGGAATGCACCGCTCCTTTGGATGGCTGGGGTGATGTGACAGAAGCCCCTGCTTGACCCCGGGCCATGCTGTGGTTCAGGCTGACTCAGGAGCGATAGGTCTCCTGCCCTGCAGTGAACCTGCGACCTGGAAAGCTCATGGCTGGTGTAGAAGGTGCAAAGTAAAGATCCCTCTCTTGTCTCTACTATTGATTAGCAGGCAATTATTGCTCCGTAAATATTCCCATCAGGATGGGGCCAATCTGAGCTCTCCCTAGACTGCACGCCTGGTGACTCTCCCCTCGAGCGGGGACACCTCACAAACTTCCCTGCTGCCAGGGAGGACTGGCTGCAGTCGGGATGGGGAGCTGGTCCTGGGTGTGAGGACAAGGCTGGCAGGACCTGCATGCCCAGCAGCCTCCCGAGCTTTGCAATATTTACCTCCAGGCTGCTACTGCTGCCTGTTTACTGGTGCATCACGCTCTTAGGCTGGGTACCCAGTGGTGCTTACAGACTGAAAGGTACAGGCAGATTTACTGGGGTCGCTGAAAAAAAATCTGTTCTTTGTAGTTAATTTCCCTGCTGGCATCCCATGTACTGATTGAATCCTGCTCCACGGCTTCCCCTCACAATGTGTGATTGTGCTTCTTTCACCAAGACAGGCACATTATTCATCAAAACGCTACATTCAGCTAAATAAATTACTCAGAACTTTTTCAACCAAGTGAAGTGAGTTTCACCCTCTCTTTTTTCCCTGCATTTACTGCAGTGCTAAGCAAGGGCACCCAGTAGCCTAAAGGGATATTCCAGATATTAATTTCCTAGCTTTGTAGTTGCACAGTTTCAATTTTGCAGTGACTCTGAGCTGCTTTCTTAGCAGAATGCAGAAGGGAGCTCAGGCTGGATTTTGTGCACAGTAATGGAGTGCAGGATTGAAAGGCTGTAGTACTGTTCATGCTAGCAAAGAGCCTGGCCCTGCCTGAAATGTGCCCCTTTTACCCTGGGCATTGTCCCTTCTTGGGCTGATTTAACACTCACACCGATTTAGGTTGGCACAGGCCATCCTGCCTCCGCCTCTACATTCAGAAATCCTGAGGTCCACAGCTTCAAATGGACCCTTAAACACCTTTTATACCAAAGACCCACTAGAAAGCTGACTTCTGAAAGTGGCAGTGAAATGTCAGAGCAATGGAAAAAGCTGAAGGTCTCCAGGCATTCAAGGGTGCTCAAGATGCTGGGATGATGAAGGAGTACAATGGGAAAAGAGAGGAAAAAAATGTACCTTTGATGAAAATGGTGGGTTTAGGAAAAGCGAACATTCTGTATCCCAAGGAGATCAGGTTTTCTGAAGAAATCTGAACATTTCTGAAGAAGTGGAAGAGAAGTTGTATGGAAAAAGCTAGGATTGTTTTCTAATCCTTATTTGCTTTGGTCCATATAATCCCAAACATACTGCTTCTCAAGCTTTGGTGATCCTCTACTTTTTCACAGGAGAAAACTCTGCTTGGTAGGGCAGAAACAGAGCCAAAACAGAGACTCTCAAAACATCAGTTGCAGGGTCTGTGTTCTTCCTAGGTACCTGTTTGCTGTATTACAGCTAGGACAGGGACAGCAGCAAAAGCACAGCACGTGTTCTGTGTCATTAACCTTTGCAGGTTCTTTTTCATAAAGTGAGAGACAATTAGAGTCTTGGAAGCAGAATCACAAAAGAGTTAGGGTTGAAAGGGCCTTCTGGAGATCATCCAGTCAACCCTGCTGCCAAGGCAGGAGCAGGTGACACAGGAATGAATCCAGGTGGGTTGGGAATATCTCCAAAGTAGGGAGCCTTGCAATAAAATTCTGCAACCTTCTGCACTACAGCAAAGGAAGACTAAAGCTTGTCTTTGTCAGCTCCTCAGCTGATGGTCTGTGTGATGCCTCATCAGTCCTGCAAGACAAAGCCCTGTTGTCTTTTTGGTCAAGAAAGTTCCCTACAACATCCCCTTTAGGCACTACTATCACAGTCCATTCAGCTTCTCAGTATCTCAGTGCAGCTCTGGGAGGTTTCTAGAGCAAAGACAGCTTCCACTAGCTAATTCAGGGGGTGAAGCTGTCATCAATGAGTCTTGGATGAGGAAGGTTTGATGAGGAAGGTCTGAGAAGTAAGATCCTGTTGATCCCACCATCCAAAACTGTCCAGGGTAAGATAAAGCCAAGTTTTGTTCATCTCTGGCTTAAACAGTAAAAGATGATACGGAGTAAGGCAAAAAGCTTTGTTGTTGTTGTTGCTAAAATCATAGGAGCTGCCCACAACCATCTAGGGAGGTTTAAAAAGTATGATCAGAAGTGTCTGTTTGTGTTTCTGTGGGCAGCGCACTGTGTAAGGAAATTTCTTTTTCTCCTCCCTGAGGTGGTTTCTTTGGGAAGAAAGCAGTCAGCAATTGTGGCATTAAAGAGATTGGCTTTAGATCTCTGAGTAGAGATGAAAGGGGAGCATTTATTGTCTGCAAGCCACTGCTTCTGGTTTTCTGCAGAATCAGCCAAGTAGCTCTGCACCAGTTACACTTATTTCAACGTCTGCAAGACGTTCTTCTTATGCAATAGTGTTGAACAGCTCCTATTTTCAAAGAAGAGGTAAAGTTTTAGAAAGAGCAGCAGACAACATCAAACATATTAGCAGAGGATCTGATGTCTTCTTTTCGTGCTTTTCTCATTTCAGAAGGAAAAGATACTGCAAATTTGAAAAATTCCTGAGGAGAAGATTTATGACATCGAGCCCCACCCCCATCCCATCCCCAAAATAAGCAGTAGCTGCTTCTGCTCAGACAATGCCTCCTAAGCTGTAAGATCAGCCTCCTGTGGTTCAGGGGTGCTTTGCAACACAGCAAAGCACCAGGAAGATGTGGTTGTGTCTGTTCCATGCTCCTCACTTTCACTTTAGATCTGCCTACAAAGCCAAAGGATGTAACTCAGGAACTTTGATAATTCATATTATAAGAGAAAATTAGTGTGTTGTGTCCAGTTCTCCTGCTGCAAGAATTTCACAGGACAAATGAAACCATTAAAATAGAATATAAGAGAATAACAGTGTGCTCTCATATGCAAAACAACTCCTGTGTCTGAAAGCCATCTCTGTCCACAAAAGGGAGGCTGTTTGGTGTTTCAGGCTCTGTCAGAGATGACTTCCCACTGGGATGTCCTACTTGGACCAATTAATATCTGGACTGGCTGTACAGGTGAGGCAAGGCAGTGCTGTTTCATGCCAGGTAGGAGCTAAAAATGCCTACAGGTTTCAGAGGGAGCAGGGGAACAACTATCAACACCTTTAACTGCAAGGAGAGAGGGAATTTGTGCAGTTGCATATGGCACAAACAGGCAATCTCAACCTGATGTGCTAAAAGGTAGTGTCTCTGTTCTTTTCTACCCATGGGACAACTTCTCTGTGCCCTTAGGATAAATATAAGGTTCAGGGCTTTTTTATTTTGGTGGTAGAGTTTTTTCTTTTTTTCTTATTTTTTCTTTTTTTTCTTTTTTTTTTTTCTTTTTTTTTGGTGTTTCTTTTTTCTCGGTTTCCCCTCCAACCCACCAATTAACATCTGCATTGTACTCTAGGCTGCACAAAACCAGATGTTAAACTTCTATTCAGTTCTATACCGAAAACAGCTCCGATTTAACTTTCAGAACATGTCAAGAACTGCAGTGAGGTCCTGGTGCAGGACACCAAGAGGGATGGCTCAGTCCCTGGCAGTATCCTGTCTTAAGTCTCAAGGTGAAAAAAGGAGCAAGAACTCCAGGCTGCTATTGCAGGTAGTAATTAAGGGAAGCAGTTGGCAAGGCACAGAAAATTCTCCCAGCTCACACCTTTCAGCTGTCATCAGAACAGTGTCCTAAATCAATATTATTGGTCCCTGAAGAAATTCAGTGGAGATAAATTAACATGCACTCCTAAATGACAGGCTTTTCCATTCCCATCCATCCCTAGATAGAAACTACCCATTGCTGCTTTACTGCAGCAGGTCCCAGGAGCAGCCCCAGTGTTTCAGGTCCTCCTACATGCCATGAAACACAGAACAGCCTTTGCCCAAAATCAAAACAACTTTCATATCTTTATAGAAAGGACAGACCATGCATGAATATAACCCTCTCTATCAGAGCCTTGCTCATGACACCACCTTCAAGGGTATCTCTCTCCAGCCATGGAGATCCCTGTTGGCAGAGCTGAAGGTGAGGATGGACAAGAGTGGATTGCTATGAAATTCCCTGTCAGCAATGATTGGTGTAGTTCTTTCCAGGCTCATGCAATATGACATACATCTCTGCTGCTGCTGCATGTTGTCTTTCATGGCAATTGGTGGAGGATTTAAACAAACTGCAGAGATACAGAGTGGGCTGGGAAAAGTATTTCCCTCATTTAGAGCAGGAAAATGAGGTCTTTGTCTTCTCAAAGTTTATTTAGGGAAAGATCTGGAGAAGAAAGAGAGGAGAACAGAAGCACCTCAAGTTTGGGAAGAAAAAGGCTCTAGATGTGACCTACTTTTCGAGGCTAGGAAATGCTGTTTGCTACTTATCTGTTGCTCTCGCTTTTTAGTATGCCTAATAGACACTTTGTTAATTTTGAACAAAGCCCCTCTTGAAAAAGAAGTGATTCCTGTGTGCATAGAGCTTTTCAGCCTTGAAGGTCTCAGGTGTTTTCATTGTCTTTTAAAATATCTCAAGGTCATAGGGATATGATGAATAAGCAGGACTGAACGGCATTTTATTGTTCGTGGGAGTTCACTGTGTGCACAGCAATTTTCTCTGTTGGGGCTGGACCATTGTGTTGTGTAACGCTGAATTAAAGATAGGCCACAGAATGAAAGCAAGATGCCCCTTGCCTGTATTGTCAGGATTTTATAATCACAATCAGCCTGCTGAACTGCTCTGAGGGGCTCGCTTTTCTGTTTTCCCATCTTCCTGCTTGTTTTTGAGAGGGTTTGATTTTCTTAGTTTGGAGTTCGGAGCGTGTTTGCATGAAAGGGAGACAAAGGAAAACCCCAGTGTAAAACTTTACAAGAGGACTCCATCACCTGTTCTCCTGCACGTGCAAGGCAGGATGGCTGCATGCTGCCAGTGGCCTCCCAAGCATCGTTGTCCCTTTGATCCGTGCTGCCACACTGCTTTCTGCATCCCAGGGCTCTCCTGACACAGCCACTGCACCAGCCACAGTGGGCTGCATTCTTTCAACACTGTTCCACCGCTGTTCCTTGGTTTTTTCCACAGGTTTCTTTATTTGCCAAGTCCAGGCTGAGAACCCAGAGACCAGGCACAGAGCAGAGAAGAGTTTGGAGGGGAAAGAAGGGAATCAGTCAACAAAAAAATGCCACCCTACCATCATCTCAACAACCTCTGAATTTTAGAAGAGTGAGAAAGCTGGACATTGTCATGAACCTTTGTTGGACAAAACCACCCACGGTTGATTTTTCCTTGTCTTTGTTTTAAAAACTCATTTAATTTGTGCAGAGCAGGGATACTTTATAAAGATCTTTAAAAGTGCCAAGAAGGAGCACAGAGCTCAGCTGGAAGAAAAATGAAACTCTGGTACAAAGCAAAGAACCCAGATAATAAATGGGTCCAAAGGAATCAGCCTCGAATGACTGCATAGCACTCCTTTGGTGGAAAAATGGTGACTGGTTTATTGTTAAACAGTCCATATTTCTTGTGGGAAGTAATCATGCAGAGTAGTAACACTAATGTAAATAGAAATTCTCTCCAGAATTTTTTTCCGAGAATGCCAGCAGCCTTAAAATAGTTGTTCGCTCCCTCCAAATAGACACCACCGAACTTACAAATTGATGTAATTCCAGCAATGGGCCTCTAACTTCCCTCTGCAGTCATGCTGCTTATTTAACAAGTGAGAAACAAACAGGATGCAGAGAAGGCAGAGTTACTGAACACCTTCAGCCTTCACTGACGAGATCAGCCCTCAGGGACCTCTTATCCTGGAGATCAGGGTAAAGGAATGGGGGAAGGAATACTTTCCCTTAGTCAAGGTGGATTGGGTTAGAGATCACCAATGCAAACTTGACATCCACAAATGGACCCTGATGGGATCTTTGAGAGGTTGTGGTGATGAGGAGAGGTGCCTGAGGACTGGAGGAAAGTAAATTTCACCCCAATCTTCAAAATGGGCAAGAAGGAGAACCCAGGGAATTACCAGCCAGTCAGCCTCACCTCAACCCCTGGAAAGGTCCACCTCATTCTGGAGGCCAGCTCCATCCACAGAGAGGAGGACAAAAAGGTGATCAGGAGTAGCCAGAATGGGTCCACTAAGGGTACATTGGGCTTAACCAACCTGATTGCCTTCTACAACGAAAGAACTGTCTGGATGGGTGAGGGGAGAGCAGTGGATATTGTTTATCTGTGCTTCAGATGGGCTTTTGACACTCTTACTGCAAGCTCAGGAAGTTCTGTCTGGATGAGTGGGTGGTGAGGTGGATTGAGAGCTGGCCAAACAGCAGATCCCAGAGGGCTGTAAGCAGGGGCACAGGGTCCAGCTGGAGGCCTGTCACTGGTGGTGCCCCCAAGGCTCTATACTGGGTCCAGTATTGTTCAACTTGTTCATTAATGATCTGGAGGAAGGGGTGAGTTCACTGTTCCTCAGTGAGTTCACTGCTCACAGAAAGCTGGGAGCAGTGGCCCAGAGCTCTGTGGGCACCTGGGGGTGCTGGGGGACATGGGCCAGCAGAGCCCTGGGGGAGCATTCCCAATGGAATCCTGGGCTGTATTAACAACTGCATTGCCAGCAGGTCAGGGAGGTGATCCTGCCCCTCTGCTCAGCCCTGGTGAGGCACATCTGGAGTGCTGTGTCCAGTTCTGGGCTCCTCAGGACAAGAGAGACAAGGAACTCCTGGAGCGGGTCCAGCAGAGGGTGACAAAGATGTTGAAGGCACTGGAGCACCTCCCTTCTGAGGAAAGGCTGAGGGAGCTGGGCCTGCTCGGCCTGGAGAAGAGACACTGAGAGGGGCCCTCATCAATGTCTGTCAGGGTCTGCAGGGAGGGGTCAGAGGATGGAGCAGGCTCTGCTCCGTGGTGCCGGGCAATGGGACAAGAGGCAACGGGCGGGAACTGAGGCACAGGAAGCTCCACCTGCACATGAGGAAGAGGTTCCTTACTGTGCAGTGCCCGAGCACTGGGACAGATGCCCAGAGAAGGTGCAGAGTCTCCTTCGCTGGCGATATTCAAGAACCATCTGGACACCATCCTGTGCCACGTGCTCTGCGATGACCCTGCTTGAGCAGCGAGGTTGGACCAGATGACCCACTGTGGTCCTCTCCAACATTACCCATTCTGTGATTTTGTGATTCTATGATTCTGTGATACTGTGGTTCAGATCTAACACTGTAAGTAAGACAAGTAGGGTTGGATTTTGCTTTCACAAGGATGAGATGCCATGGCCAGGCACTACTGCTACCAGAGGAGAGCTGGGAGGATGGAAGAAAGAAGGAGTAAAGATAGAGTTTGGACAGAGATTGCAGCTTGCTGCTTCTAGAAGATGTTGGGGATATTACCAGAAATCCATGTATGTTTTGAAAACTTTTCTTCTTTGAATCTTTCCATAACCTTTACTTCTACTGTAAGTAAATGGCATTTAAGCCTTCTGAGTGGAGTTTGTTTCCCTCTTTCCAGTACGGATTTTTTGTTTCCTTTTTTGTGTGTGTGCTTCCCCAAATTTGCATCTCACTAACTCAAAGCCAAGGCACCATTAAAACACAGCTTACAATTTAGTTCATATCCTTAAAATACAAAATCAATTCTGTATAAGATCTTTCAGATAATCTTTGGCTCTTTCATGAAGACATAGGGGTTTAAAAATGAGACATGGTTATTCACCAGCCTATCTCAAACCTACAAAGCAACAGTGCTAATGAATGCTTTCCCTGTATTTCCCATGGAAGTCAGTCACAATTTCCATCTCTACGTTCTCTTCCACTGTACCCCAGAGCTGAACAGCGTGACTTATTTTCCTCTGTGATCCTGCAGAATGACTCCATGAAGCTGCCAGGAGCCAAAACGGAATCCCACTGACCCCTCCCTAGGCACTGGGAACTGGCTGTTTCCAGGTGGCTCTGCATGGAGGGATAGCAAAGGTGAGCACCAGTGGCCATCACTCAGTTCTGCTGAGATCAGGCTCTGGGCTGGACTTTCAGCACAGAAGATTTCCCAAGTGCTTCATGAAAGCTGACAATTAATACAGTTAAATTGTTCTCTGCAGGGGATGTGGTGTGGCTCAGAACAAACTGACCTAAAAATAAATCACACTTCATATTCCCTTTCATATGACTTTTTAGACTCAGTTGGTCAGAGCATGGTGCTGGTAATGCCAAGGTCACAGGTTTGATCCCCAGTACAGGCATTCACTGCAGAGCTGGACCCGACAATCCTTGTGGGTCCCTTCCAGCTCAGAATATTCTGTGGTTCTGTGATTCCTCCACTTTATACAAAGACTCTGTGATGAAGCATTGCATCTGAATTGTTTCATTTCACACCTGGCTACCTCTTTATATTAATGTTATTTTATGCATTTAAATTTTGGACGAGGCTAAACAAAAGGTAGCGTAGCAAAGCAAACCTCGCAGCCTCGTTTATCAGTGCCACTTAAGGTGATGCTGTCTTTGCTGAGTCAGAAAGCTGCCCCTTGATTTATGACTGCCTGCTTTTTGGAAGAAGCTTTCCTCAATGACAGGGTCTAAGGCCTAAAGAAACTTTCCAATCACCCGCCCTGACAATCCACGTGCCGCAGGCTGTCACGTTGTCTTGCAGTGCTGAGGTGCTGGTGGATGTCTGCAGCAAGCCAGCATGGCATTGGAGGGGCTCAGCTCTGTTGTGCCTGCTAACAAGCTTTTGTGCAGTGTGTGTAGGCAGCTTTAATTGCTTCTGCTCAAAGCTGGGCAAAGCAAAACTGTTTCCCTTCAAGGTCATCTCTAGGATGCTGCTGAGTTCCCAGGCCTGATGCTTAAGATTTGTTCAAAGAAAAAAATCTGTTTAGCTTCACCCAGCCTTTTTTTGGCTGTCAGTAGGCTTTGGTACAGCAGAGAGAACCAGAAAATGGTGTTGTTGAAAGATACCTCTGCTCTTAGTTATGCTGGGAACAAGAGACTGGCTTTTCTGGGAAGGCAGCAATCTGGGTTAGAAAAATCAGGAGCACTTTTCTGAGATTTAAGTCTCTTCCACCAAAGGTCATTTCTACACAGTTATTCACTTAGAGGTTTCAATTAGCCAAAATAGAGGTGGATTTGAGCCAGTTGCTGAGAACTAACCCCTGCTCATGTGGTTTATTGACTGCAGCAGAGAGCCTGTTGATTTACAGGAGTGTGGTTAAAAGGAGATCCAGGACTTAATGAGGTGCTTTAAAGCGAGGAGTGATATACGAGAGTCCCATGAGTTGAAGGTGAGGGTGCAGCCTCCAGGCAACAGAGAGTAAGGGAATAGCTGAAATGAGCTCTGGAATCCATGGCTTGGTAAGGCACTTGCCCATGCTGGGCTGGTCTGGCTCCACTGCGCCTGGGACCAGTTGGTCCCAGATGGAGTGTTTTGCTGGAGACCAGCCCCTTTGGACAGTCAAGGAAGTCAACACCTTTCCCTCCTCACCACTCCTTTTCTTGTTTCGATGTATTTTTGATAATCCAGTAAATGTCAACAGACAGCTATTCCCACCCTGACTTTCAGAGGAATGGAAGGATGCTGTCAGCACAAAAAATTCTGTGGGAAAGGGTGGCTGTTGTTGTTTACCTGGGCTGGGCAACTGTTAATGGATGAACTTGGGCTGGGCATCTGAATGTGGGACTATTTATTTAAAATGGAAATCAGCAAAGAAAACTATAGGTATGATTTCCAACCAAAACTTGTCAATCCAGCAACATTATTCCTGTTTGCTTCTGTTCTGTTGCTTTACAGTCAACAAAATGGGGTGCTGTACATTTTCAGTGTAAACTACAGTCATTGATCCTAATAATTTCCCTTTAGACACGTGATTTTTCAAATAATCCAAATTACTGGGATGCTAAACGTCTCTCAGAAGAGGGCCAGACCACTTAGGAGTATTGGGAACCATGGTGCTTTCTTAGTTACCACTTTCAGTCCCTCAGAAGCCCATGGATCCTTGGGCTTGGATGGAAAACCACTGCCCCAGATAGAGAAGACGGAGGAAGCTGCTTGTGTAACCCAGCTGGGGAGCAGCAAAGCTGTTGGAATAATATTGTCTATTAAGAAAACTGAACCTTATGCAATTTGTCAAATGGTCACTTTCTGTTATGGTGATTTCCAAACAAGCTTGCTTCACAGGTCAGAATTTTGTGGTGAACTTTCGGATGTGGTTATTTTTGCTCATTTACATGAGATTAAATTATTTCTTAGCTCTCTTCTGTCATGTCATGTATGGGCACTGTAAACAGTACTAATGAGGCTGTATCTGTTATCTTGTAGTACATACAATTAATCACCAAGTAAAATTAAGATAGGCTGAATTTCAATGTATGAAACAGTGCAGGGGATTTAATAAAAAATTATGTGGGAAGCTGCAACAACTTCACTTGTTTTCATATATTCAGATTTGGAAACCAACTGCAGGTAAATCTTCTTGGTAGAGCCACTGAATTTTCTTAAGAAAGGATGTTCTTTGATGTTTGATCTTTGCATACTTTCAAGCCTAATCAACAAAGAGATTTAATCAGTGAAACAGATAGCAGCTAACAAGCTCTGAGAGATGTTTATGTGTTAGGAAAACAAATTACTTGTGGGTAGAATTGCCTCGTTAAGGTTTAGGGCTGGACGTGCTTCAATGATCTCAGACCCAGGGGGAGGTTAACTAGGCTCGGGAAGAAGGATGTACCACTGATGGTGAACACAAAGAATGTAGAATTTATGGGCCACAAGGACATTTGGCAGAACTCCCAAGATGAGGAAGAAACTAATAAAGCAACTGTGCTGAATCAGCTCTGACTGGGTAGAAGGTAATTCCAGCAGGGACAGATCACAGCCACCAACTCACAGACCACTGACCTGAGAAACCCACCTCAGAAGAAAAGAAAGCCTGATCATGGGGACTAATTAGCATGAGAAGTGAGAGAGTCATTAACCAATAAAAAATATAATATTAATTAAGAAAAGAACTATGTAACTGGTAGCCTAACCCCTTTGTTTGCTAAAAGGTATAGACAGTAAATTTTTGATAGCTGGCATGCTTGATTTGTGGAATGCTGCTGCACATCCAGGCCTTCCCAACTCTGAAATAAATAATCTATGTCTCTCTCAAGTGGGTAATTTTTGGCTTATTGCACACCAGGTAACCAATCCAATTTCTGTGGACAGCAACGGGAGGACAGACTGTAGAGGTATTTTATTCTCCTTATATTATTTCGTAATGATTGATTGACCAAACTCAGGTTTGCTAGAGAAACTCTTCTCCTTCTTGGTTTGGATCCTAAATTTACTTCTACAGTGCTTTAGAAATATATTGTATAGAGGAAAACCAATGGAAATACCTTGGCAACACATTTATAATAAAGAAACAGGTCACTGTTATATTTTTTACCAATCTTCCTATGGAATGAATGTCATATTTCCTGAAAACTAAATATAGCAATGTGCATTGAATGCTAATGCATAGATTTCTCTAAGTAAAAGTGCTGTAGACAGATCTTCAGAAAGTCTCCAATGGTTCAGTAAGGATTTTAAAGATAAGTTGTTGATTACATCTAAAACATTGCAGACCAGTGAAGGAAAGTGGTCAGAATTAGTCAGCATGTCTTATATTTCTGCAAATGTTTTAAAGGGTAAGGAGTCAGAAATGTTTAAATTGGAAGTGTCCTGCTTGGGATAGTGTAGAATATGCCACTCAAGGTAGAATTAATGACTTAATTATCCCTGTTTTTCCAAAAATGCTCTCATTGGGGACTTGCTTTGATGCTTCCTGACTCATGGGTTTGCAGGAATGACCAAGATATTATTAGTTCAGACCCAGAGCGAGGATGCTGAGTGAAGGCAATTCTGCCACAGCTTGAAATATAGTGGCACAAAGCCTAACACTGAAATATTGTAGGCTTTGCCTGATTTTCCACCCTCTGATGTGTGGTATAATTTGTAGGAAGTCAGAACCTAGGCATCTGCTAAATCTACATGTAGTTGACTAGAAACAAGTGGAAAGATCTTTCATGAGCCTGATCACACTGCAGAAACAGTGCTCTCAACATTGTACTCCTGTTTGGTGCCGGGCTTGTTACCTCCTGCTGCTGAGGAGACTCAGATCCACAATGCTTTTAATTACCAAGTAACCAAGTTATTTGTATATCACCCAGCCAGGCCTGACTAAAATGTCTCTTCTCTGCCTGCCCCCAGATGGGCATAAATAAAAGTAAATTCAGACAGGTCCTGCTTGAAAAGAGGTAGGATTTTTCTATTTTTTCCCCACCCTGAAGTCCACTGATCGAATTATTCAGTCTCAACGCTTTTATTCATTTTGGGGGAGACTTTTTGCCAGACTTCCATTTTTGCAGGACTTTCTGCCAGCAGGAACTGGGACAGCCCTTCCCCCGACCTCTAGGAAGCAGAGTGATGTGGTGCTGTGGGAAGGACAGGCCAGTGGCTGGGCTTTGGGGGCTCTGGGAACCTGCAAATCAGAGTCAATCCACCAAAGATCTGTGGCAGACCAGCTGCTTCTACAGGCAGAGAAGCCAAAAACTGACATATCTCACACTCCTTGCTTTGTTGCCATTGTTGCCTCTTTTTGTTGTTGGTTTAGTTTTGTGGGTTTGGTTTTTTTGTCCTCACACTGCTGAAATTCACCTGGTGCCCAGATGTTTGCTGGCAGAGGTTCATAAAACCACTCAGTAAACAGGAACGGCCAAGGTGCAACACAAGATGTGTGGGTCGAGGCCAAGGCTCTGCAGAGCATCCCCTGCCCCTCTGATGGATGCCCCATCCTCCGCCAGGCTCCCGAAAATGAGCGCAGGAGCAGCGAGGGGAGGCTGCAGGCAAGGCAGGGGAGCGGTGCATGGGGAGCTCTCTGGCTGCTCAGCTGGACTAATGAGCTACTCCTGTTCGTTCCCTCTTCAGAAAGCTCACATTGGCAGAATTAGCTCCAGAGGAAAAGGGGGACAACGATTTTAAGCGTCCTAGGAGACTTTTAAAAGCACAAGTCGTGTTTGAGCATGGAAAGCTGCAAATGTTTTGATGTTAATTGAAGGATATTTCAGCCTGATTTAATTTGTTCATTGCCCTGCTGACAAATTATGTATCTCCGTGATATGGTGGGTGCCTTTATGCACTTTATCCTAATTATTGATAAGTAAGTGTGAGCAGTAACAGTGCCTAGCCCTTGATGGGGGGAGGGGAAAGAGAAGGGGGGGTAAAGCAAGCATTTTTAATCATCACAACTTCTTTGACTGTGACTGGTGGTGAGAAAATCACAGCATTTTAGGGCTGGGAAAGCAGGCATCTTAGAGGATTTATGCTGTCAAAGGCTCAGGACTAAAACAGCCTCCTGTCTATAACCCTCATTGCCAACTCATCAGTTCTGTGAAACACAACCACAGAGCTGTCATGAAGCCAGGTCTTTTGGGGGGTTTTTCCACTGTGGAGCAGGGATTTTTGTATGAGTCTTATCTGAATGTGGTGGTTTGATATGGGCTGGATGCCTGGTGCCCACCAAAGCCACTCTGTCACTCCCTTCCTCAGCTGAGCAGGGGAGAGAAAATACAATGAAAGGCTCATGAGTTGAGATAAGGTCAGGGAGAGATCGTTCACCAGTTACTGTCATGGACAAAACAGCCTCAGCTCGGGGAAATTAGTTTAATTTATTACCAACCAAAACCAGAGTCAGATAATGAGAAGTAAAACAAGTCCTAAAAATACGATCCCCCCCAACCCTCCCTCCTTCCCAGGCTTAACTTAATTTCTGATTCTCTACCTCCTCCCCGCCAGCAGCACAGGAAGATGGGGAATGAACAGTCAGTTCATCAAATGTTTCTGCCACTGCTTCTTCCTCAGGGAGAGGAGTCCTTCCCCTGCTCCAGCATGGGGTCCCTCCCATGGGAGAGAGCCCTCCACCAACTTCTCCAGCATGAGTCCTTCCCATGGGCTACTGCTCTTAACAAACTGCTCCAGCGTGGGTCCCTTCCATGGGGGCATTCCTTCAGGTTATAGAAAAAAAAATGAATATTTTTTGGTGGTAGCAGAGCAGGGAGCAGAAGACAACATGGGCTAGGTTAATGTCTTCAGTCAGAGGCTTCAAAATCACGTTGTGAAAGTTGGGAGCAGCCAAGACCTGTTCTGTGAGGAAGGCTCGTCCCTGTCAGAGCTCTCTGGTCAGTTCTGTGCAGGTGTTTAGCCTGTGGTGTGGTACTTCTGATCAGAATGTGGTACATAATCTGTGCTGTAATTTGGTTTCCAGTTCTGCCTTTTCCTTTCTTGAGTCAGTTTGTTGGCAAGTAGAGCAGTTGCACGTTCTGTTTCCGGAGTGATTTAGTATGAGCAGAGTTTTAAAAAACCCCAGAGGTGCTAATGTTAAGCAGTTGCATATTCTTCATACATAACTATCCTTCTGGGAAGTCTTCCAGAATTTAGATAATTTCTTAAGGAGAATTTTAGCACTTTGCAATGCACTGTGTGAGCCTAGCATGTGGCAGAATACGTAACACTCATTCCAGCCACTGGACACTATGATGATAAGGAACACTAAGCTTTTTTTTTTTTTTAATATATCCTTGATTAATGAAAAAGTAACACTTACTGCAAGATCAAGTGCTGGAAGTAAATCAGATCTTGTCCTTTGCTGAATTACCAAATTAAACTAATGCTCCAACAATCTCCCAATTTTTTGGACGGGATGGAAAATGTTTTGCAAACTGGGAGGGTTATGGAAGTGAAAATGCTGGGGTTTCCAATCTAATTCTGTAACAGAGATAAATAATGAAGAAGAAGCAGAAACGGATGCTGTTGAATTTTTGCATAAGAGCTAGTGAGCCTTGGCCCCTTTCTCAAATCTGCTGCAATTGCATGAAATATTTGAAGATGAAAAATTAGGTTTTCAGCCTGGACCCAAGTGCCCTGTCACATTGTGACAGTGAAAATGGGTAAACAAACTCCTTATTAAATATGAAAGTGCAATTTAACAAAAAACAGGGATGCTCTGAAAGACAGGCAGAAGCTTCTGATGAAGGAATGGCCAGGTTTTTATTTTAATTTTTTTGTTATTATTCACGACAGCAAAATGTACATTTATGTTTCTGAAGCTTCCTCTGGACCCATTCAAGCAGGTCCATGCCTTTTTTTATACTGGGACCCCCAGATCTGGATGCAGCATTCCAGGTGGATCTCACCAGAGCAGAGGGGCAAGATCACCCTGTTAGCCACAGGTTTTTGTATGGAGTGTTTGTCCTCTCAACAGGCAACCCAAGCCAGGCTGGTTTGAGAGGGTGTTTAGGAACCTCTCCACTGCTCCATCTTTGTTTTTTTCCCCATGTTTTAACTCTGCCCCTGGAAGCTCAGTATGATACAGCAGTTCTTGTTTCCGTGTCATGCCTGCACAGCTGTCACTTTGAGCGCGCTTAGCAGGGTGATGAGATTGATGGCGAGGAGAGGTGTGAGCAGCTCCTTTACTGCTCTCCCAGCCTGGAAAAATGTACTGAGTGTGCTGGAGCTGGCACTCTGCAGCAGCACTGCTGAATCAGGCACCCAGGGTACCTGTGCCAGGACATTGCTAGAAGCAAGCCTTGCATTTTCCAGCCATGCTCCAGAGGGACTATGAGCTTTAATGGGCTAATGTTAATTAGCAGAGGTCCCCAGCTTTAGCAGTACTGTGGTTTCCTATTGGAATAAGGCTTGCCTGATCATTATCTCTGTCTGATCTTTCTTCCCCTTCCCAATAATTCCTGGCCCTGTCTGACAAACTTGATCGATCTAATGAGTGAGGAGTGTTCCCAGAGTTGTTCCAATTCTGACAAATGCTGGGAAAATTGTTGGCCAAAGAAGAGTCCTGATTGATTCACAAGTTTGGTGCCTCAGCTGGCAGGTGATACAAATAAGCAGCAAGGCAAGCTGAAAGGAGAGATGGGCAGCAAATGTCCTGTGAAACATAGAGAGAATTTGTGAGTATTACAGTGGGGAGAAGTAGAAAGGAAAAAGTTCAAGAATATGCTGGAAGAAATTCCACTAACTGGCAAACTGGCTTGTTAAGGAACCAGAAAAGGAAGGAGAATTCCCTATGAAAATGTGCACCTTTCCTGTTGGTTCATTGTCCAAGCACCTTCTAGCCCTGTGTGAAGGTGTGCATTCAGATTGGCTTTGGTGGGACTTGTCCTCTCCACACGTCCAGTGCCACTGGAGATGGTACAAACAAAACAGAGCACAGCAGAAACTGGGATCTATAGAAGAGGGAGCCTGTGCCATCAGTTTTGTTGTGGCTGTCCTTGTTATTCCACAGCACACCCAAATTCTGCTAAAATGAACGTGTGCTGGAGGAGCATTCCCTGGGAGAAGGATCTGAAGAGGTGTTTTGGCATCTGTCAAAACTGGTGAAGCCCTGCTGGGGCAAAGGTGCAGGTGTTGTTTCAACTGTGTGAAGATCCTGAAAAGGGATGTCTGTGAGTATCTGCCAGGCACTGTTTGTCAGCAGGGAGACAGAGCTTGGATCCACGGGGGTTAAATGGCCACAGGGGCACTACAAGCTCCAGAGAAAACAGACACACCCCTCTTCTGGAGGGTTCTTTCCCACCAGGAGATATCCTGTTGGGAACAGACTGAGGAGGTTATGGAGATGTGTCTGGGTGACCATATAGAATGAAAAACCACAGAGAAAGTGGGAGGGTTGTGGCTGGAAATACAAAATTATGCATGAGCTGCTCAAACCCTGGTCACTTCTGTTGCTTTGTTGTTGTGAGATGCAGCAGGATTTTGCCAGCCTTTGGGCACAGAAGGGTAGAAGGATGACTCATACCTAAAACATGATAAGGTTTTGAATTAAAAATTTAAGTCACAGATGGACCTTTGGATGCTTTTTTAAAACAAATCTGTTTCAAAACTATCTTTGAAGGAAGGCTAGCTGAGAGATACCCCGAGCTACTCTGTGGTTATTAATATTGATTGTGACAATCTATCAATCCTCCAGGTTAGGGGATCAAGGAAAGAAAAGATCTCTCTCCCCTGCTTTAACAAGATCTGTGTCTAAATCTCCTGGACAGCTTCTAGGAACTTCCATCTCAGCCTCTCGTCTCAGAGTATACAGAACACATCTACATTTGGGTTCAAATTTGGTGATGTCTTAGGTGTTTCATGAAGAAATATCATGAGCTGAGTAAGTAATTCTGACCAAACACTGTTAAAATTTGGTTGTTATATGGATATCTATTATAGGAAGAAAATGCAGAGAAATTATGATAGTTCAAATTAGTAGGCAAGACTAACATCAAAGCTATGTAAATTCAGGTTGGATGATGAACACACATGTTCTGTACTGAGTAACTGTTGCAGGAGAGCATCCTCTAAACTCCTCCAGCTCTTGATGTCTTTAAACTATTCCAACTATATTGCTTCCTTCTGGCAAGTTATTTATTTTAGCATAGGCAGAGTTGGGTGGTGACCTGTGGCTCGTTATAAAAAAGGGCAAACTTGATGATTTCATGGTCTATTCTGGAATTTAATCTTATGGATAGATGAGACTTTTTCTTCAAGTTTTGTTTGCAAGTAAAAAAGCTTTAGCATTAATTAGCATTAGTGTATTCCCTTTTAGTGTTTTCCTTCTAATATTTTCATGAAAGATTCATCTCTGCTTTTATGAACAATATTAAAATAGGTCTGTTAGCACCTACTGTGAATAACCATCTTTTAAAATTTAATCTAGAGAGTACTAAAATCTTCCATCCGCTTCCTTGGGAAACAAAAGGAACAAAGAAAGAGCTGCAGCCACCCTGACCACTGGAAGTATTCAACTGCAAGATTCCCCATTCAGCTGTTGTTCTGCTTTCTGCCACAGGGATTTTTATGGTGTGAGTGTGCATATTGCAGTGCTGCTGTACATCCTGGAGGCACAAAACTTTGCAGCAGGTAACAAGTAAAGCAAACCAGTAGAGTGCATCTTCCTGCAATGAAAAACGCAGGAACTTGCTGGAAAACTGCCAAAAAGATTTGAATTCTCTCTGGTGATGTGAGCAGGTCTGAGTCCTGGGGGCTTACAGGGATGAGTGTAGCTGCTTATTTGGGGTCTCTTACCCACATACTCCGTTGAATCGCAAACCCCAAAGCTCTGCTGATTACTCACACTCCCAGCATGGGTGCTTTTGCTTTGGGGGATTAAATGAAATGCCATTTCTAGAAAATGAGGGGAGGAAAGTATTAAATGTCTCTCTAAGACATCAATCACTTAAGGCCTGTTGCTGCCAGAGTATGTGGGTGTGGTATATGACTATTGACTGGGGTTTCTAAAATGCATTTGTCCCCAGGTAATCATCACTCTATGCTTGCTCTTAAGTCTGTTTTTGCATAACGTCCATAATGCTTAGACTAGTTTTTAAACAAAACAGCTCTGAACGACTGTGGTTTCCAACCAGAGCACTGGGAGCTAATTTGGAAGTTGTAATTGTTGCCTTCCTTCTCATTCTCTCTTGGGGTGGGCTGGGAAAGGGCATGCTGGGCTAGGCAGGACTCATTTTTTTGTCTGTGAGCTTCTCACTCCAGATGATTTCCTAGTAACCCTCCTTCCGCTCAAAGCTATTTCTTTGGGTAACTAAATTTACATTGATGCATCAAACCAGTGAACTCGAGCTGACTCCTTCAACCAGTCTGCACCTTCGATAGGGAGAATTACATGCAGTGCTTAGGAGTGAGGTGTTGTTCTCAAAATAGGGCTAGGATTGTGCTGTCAGGGGTGCAGGAGGCTTTCTGGTTTCACACAGTGGCAATGCAGCAAGAAGGTTTTTTCTTATTATGCACAGTGGGTAGCAGTACTCTTATCCATTGCTGGCTAATTCTGTTGGTTATGCTGCTCCCTAGTTCTATTGGAGCTTGAATGCTTCGAACAGAAGCTAACATCTCCCTGAAAGTTCATATACCATTGCTAGGCTGGATGACACCTCTTGCCCTGCAGAAAAAAATGAATGATGTTTTATAAAGTATCTGTTGTGAAGGAGAGAGAAATTCCAAAGCTTCTGGCAATCTGCTGCTGCAGGGAAGTACCTTGCCATTGTCTGAGCACATCCCATGGGCTGCTCTCTCTTCAGGTGCTGTCTCCCATGTACCTCAGTTCTTTGCTCTTCGTGTGATAAGATTATCTACGATAAATCATCTTCTAAGATGCCCTTAGAACTCTCGGTTTCCTTGCCTGCTGCCCTGCTGCTTGTCATTCTGCTCTTGTTGCTCCTTTGGTATCCAGTACGGAGAATGCTTCTGTTTCTTCTTTTCCATGTCCTTTAACTGCTTCTCTTTTACTCTCTCTCTTGCACTTCTGTCTGAGTCTGTTGGTGAAGACCCATCTAGACCTGTCCTGTACCCATCTCTTTCTCTCTAGACCTGCCTTGTTTACCTCTTCAGAAAAAAATTGGCTTTGGTCTGTGGCTCTTTTCTTGCCTCTGCTGAAGAAGAAATCAACAGCTTGCAGAAGTCTGTGTGTTTTGCTCCATGCCAGGTATTAATGGAGCATTTAATGAGTGTTGAGAGACTTGAGATGAGGTTCAGCAATTTCTCTGGGGCTGCCTGGGCTGTCTGAATCATGCACAATGTATGAATCAAAATGCTGTCTGCAGGCTGGTTTAACCCTAAGCATTACAAAGATGCATACGTGAACCCAAAGGAGAGAGAAGGAGGGTGTGGTTACAACCAAAACACACCATGTAAGCAGATAATAAACACATTTCAGAGAACTGGGATGGTTTAGGGAGCTGACAGCCCACCAGCTGATGGGAGCTGGTGATCATGTATAGGATAGATGTCAGCTTTACTACAGCTTGATCTGCAACCTGTTGCTGCTTCTTAGGTCCCCCAAACAGAGAGAAACATGCAGGACACCCCTACATTCTCATAGGCCCAGGCTTTAAATTCTTTGGGTTTGGAGCTGCTTCTCTGAACTGATTAATGCTCAGCATGATGGAGCTCTGGGCTCTCTCTTGCCTGGTTAAATTTGGCTCCTAGGTCTTTGCCACTCAGTTCTTGGCTGAGATGAGATCTTTCACACTTCCTCAGCTGGATACAACCCTTCTCTCCTCCTCATGGATGTTTTAGCATTGCAAATAACCCATCCTATCATGGGATACAGAATGCAAAAGCTTTTAGAGAAACCTCACCAAACAAATTAGTGACAATTGTAAATTAGGGTAATTATGCTGTTCATGGCTGGAGAGACCAGCTGAACTCTTGGCACAGTCTGTGCGAAAATATTAAGCTACCTAAAATCCTGGGCAGCTGCAGAATGACGTGAAAACACACTTTTATCACCCTGTTGATGTGTCAGTTCTGGTATTAACTAGGACAGTGTGATGCAGTATTTTGCCACCTCCTGCTGCTGTTATTCATCTTTACTATGAAAGCTCAGTATTCTCTTTTGAAAAATACTGCAACTCATCACCTTGATGAAGATCATCTTTATTCTGCTGTGTGGTACTAGAGCCCTCTCAAGAGAAATTGCATTTAAAGGGTGAGTTGAAACTAGTGCATCTACAGGAGACCATACTACTGGAGTTTTATTTTAGCTATTGATTTTTCACAGTTTCTTTTAACCCAGAAATGAATATGTCAAAAGAAAAATAAAAAAGCCAAGCAACCAAACAAACAAAAAACCCAAACAAACAACAATAACAAAAAAAAACCCCACCAAAACAAAAATGTGAGAGTTGTGCAGGGAGAACTTCTAACTCTGCTTGCTTGCTCAGAGGAAAGAAGAAATATTTTTATTTCAGACCCATAGTGTGTTTGTCTTTGGTACCAAGAGAAAGAATAGCTTTAAGAAGGGTGAGTGTGTTGCTGTTGTGGGTGGGGCTGTCTTTTTGTTTGGTTGTTTTGTTTTGTTTTTAATTGTTTTTGTTCCTGCTTTAAAAGGGCAAAATGCACAGTGAAATATGCATTTAATAGTCTATACTTGTCCTCCTAAAATAAAGTAATGTGTCTAGTGGGTGACAAGAATCAAAAGCAAAACTTGTAGGCTGGGATAAGACCAGTTCAATAATTTAAAACAAATTGAAATATCATAATAGCTGATGACAATGATTGTTATTATTATTATTATTATTATTAAACATGTGATGCTCAGTACAATTGCTCCCCATCTGCTGACCAATGACAGACCCCATCCCTGAACCCAAATTAGTCCCTTCTGAGTGACTCACCCACTTTATATACTGAGCATGATGTTCCGTGGTGTGGATTATCCCTCTGGCCAATCTGGGTTACCTGTCCTGGCTCTGCTCCCTCCCAGTTTTTCTTCTGTACATCCTCACTGGCAGAACATGAAGCACAAAAAAAATAAAAATAAAGCCCTTGACTTAGGCTAAACATGCTTTACCAAAATCCAAAAAACAGTGTGTCATCGGATTTATTCTCAGGCTGAATCCAAAACATGGTACTGCACCAGCTACTGGGAGGAAATTAATTCTATCTCAACTGAAACCAGGACATCATTGTAAGTACCTTCTACTGAAAGATTCTCTTCTCTTCTCTTCTCTTCTCTTCTCTTCTCTTCTCTTCTCTTCTCTTCTCTTCTCTTCTCACCTCCTCTCACCTGTTCTGTTCTGTTTCCATGGTGTCTTCTTTTCTCCCCATCCTTTCACTGAGCACTGCTCTTGGTCCTGTCTCTGCTGGAGGAGGCAGTTGTTAAAAGCTCACGGGCCTAATGCAGAGTTCACTGCTGTTAATGTCATTTACCACAGCCAGTGGCCATTGAAAGGCCAGTGAACGTGAAGTACCTGCGTGGGTGAAATATATTTGGTCTCTTTGTGTCCCAGAGCAAGACAAAGGCTTTGATCTTTTCCTTGATATGCCAAAAAGCGTGCGGGCTAGGTGGGCAAACTAAGGCATGTCTCAAGTCTTAAAATACAACGATGTATCCTCAGTCTTTCTCCAGCAAGCTCCAGAGATGTCTTTTGAGGGAATATGGCTGTAATTCCCGCTGTGTTTATGTCATTGTTTAACCCCAGATGGCAGCTAAGTACCATCCAGCCACTCACTCACTCACTCCCCCATCACAACCCCTCACCTTGCCCCAGTGGGAAGGAGAATTGGAAAGGAAAGGTAAACCTTGTGGGCTGAGATGAGAGCAGTTCAATAACTGAAACAAAATTAAAGACACCGCCAGCAGTAGCAACAACAATAATAATCGTAACAAAAAGTGGGGGAGAGAGAGGAGCAAACCCCAGGGGAAGCAACTGATGCACAACACAATTGCTCACCTCTCACCCTGAGCTGCGATCAGCAGCTCATGACCAGCTCCCCCAGTTTATATCCTGGGCATGACACTCTGTGGTAGGGAATATCCCTTTGGAATGTCCCAGCTGTGCTCCCTCACAGCTTCTGGCTGAGCTCCTCACTGGCAGAGCAGGGAACAGTGAAAAATCCTTGCCTTAGGGCAGGCACTACTTAGCAACAGCTAAAACATCAGGGTGTTATCAGCATTATTCTCCTCCTAAATCCAAAATACAGCACAGTACCTGCTACTGCAGATTTCAGGACAATATTCACCTTTTATTCCATATAATTAATTATGCCATGTCCCACACTTGCCAATACACCATCACCCTTGCTATTTTTTGGTAGATAGGCACACAGAAATCAGAAATCATGGGCCTGCTGATCTATAAAGAGTTCACCCTTATGTTGACAATCCAAATCCATCTGAGCCACGCTTCCTTTTTCTAAAAAGAAATTTAAAACGCTGTCTTTTTTCTTATATCTATCTTGATCATTTGATTACAGTCAAGCAATTCAATTTTTAAGGAAGTCTTTTTTACAACTGGAAATGTGTTCCACTCTGATTTTGTGTTTGTGATAATGTTCTGTAGGAGAAGGAGAATCATTTGGAGAGTGAAAGTGACTGAGGAAGAGAGATGGTGTGAGACAGAACAGGGTCAGTGCCTGATGCAAATCCACTGGGATTACTGGAACACTGTGTCTGGAGAAACTGGGGAGAGGCAAGCCCTGAATTAGGAAAGTAAGGAAAGCAAAGGCTGCCAAGCAGCAGAGAGATTCTCTGGGAGGGTATTAATGTAGGAAATCAGCCCTGGAGACAAACACAGATGAGACAGACTATTTGCTTAAAAGGCAATTTGGAAAGAGGGTTTTTCCTCATCTGGGACAGCTCCCTTCATCGTGACTCCCTCCAGAGCTGAGGTTGCTCTGGCCCAATTCTTGTGATCATCCTCTTTCCAGTGAGAGGCTGGAGTGGAGATAATCAGTGTTTCCTGAAGTAGTGCTTGTGTGAGTCTTACCTATCAGACTTATCAGAGGAAAGTATTTATGGGATTTTGTTCCTGCCCTTGGGGTGTTAGAGTGAGTGAGACTCCCTGCTGGTGAAAGAAGCTGGGATGTGCTGGCAGAAGCCCCTACCCTGACCTTGTGCAGATGTGCAAACCCCAGCAAACCCCTGGCTGGTCACATTAGGCAGAGCTTTTGGTTTTCTGGAGCTTCCCCAAGAGCCGCTTGTATCCCTTGGGCAGCGCATGGGAGTGACAGCAAAGCAGGCCCATGCCTGGAGAGTCAGGAAAGTGAGGAAAGACAGAAGGACATACACTGGCATTTCCTTCAGACACCATCCAAGAATCCCTGAACAGAGTGCCTCAGCTGTGAACCTTGCCACTTTTTTTTGGTTTTGTCTTGCACCTGGTCAGAGCAGCAGTGACTCTTTACTGTTAGAATTTTCTTCTATCAGTCTCACACACTGCCATACTTCGTTGTCTGTCAGAAATGGAGCACTGCTGGGGCTTCCACATGCTGTAGGGCAGAAGATATTCTATGGAAAATTGTGTACAGATTCTTGCTCCTTCACCCACACTCTTTTCCCATTCATTTTTAAGCTTCCTGAAAGTCTAGCTTTATCTCTTTTCCTTGTCCTTTTCTGTTTAGACAAGCGTCACTTGCACCCTCTCCCATAAGGAAATTTTCCATGTGCTGCTGTTTCACCTCTCCTAAGGGCAGCTGCTTATCTGGGAGCCCTGGTGGTCCTGGCTTCCCTTTGATCTCCAATGCAGCCTGTCACCATTTGGAATAAGCAGAGGCCTTTTGGAAGGGTGGGTATTGCTGTTAGATGCAAGTGTACTGTCATTATTAGAAGCTGTTCTCCAATGGAGGGACATTTTGCAGATAAATCCTTGGCAACATTGCAAGATTTCCCAGAATTTACTTCAAAAGCAGTGTATTTAGTTTTACAGTTCTGCCTTGAAACGTTGGGGTGGGGTGTCCTTTGCCATTTTCTTGGGGAAGGAATTATAGCTGCAGCATGTTTGCCATTTCTTGCAGAGCCCTGTGAAGTTTTCACTTCAGTCTGGGAAAGATTTGTCCTGCAGCATAAAAATCCTCCATGCTGGGAAGCCCACAAGGAAGGCATGTCTGTGTAATTTAACCCAGGGGCCAGCAGGAGTGAACTCCTCAGTGAACCCGTGCTGGAGGAGAAAACACTCACTTGCCACATGTGGTCCTGCAAACACTGGCAGACAGAGGAAGTTGTTTCCAGGATGGGCAAACATTCTGGCCTCCAGTCTCTAAAGGGGGCTCCAAGATTTCCAAATCCCATCCAACCTCAGCGTGTTTGTGCAGGGGACCTATTAACCTCTTTCTGCCGTGGAAAGTAGATGCTTGGGTAGCTCTGGTTTTTGCAGTTTCTTTCAATGTAGATATGGTGAAGCTTTTTTTAATTTATTTTTAGTCCAGCGGTTTCTTCCTTTGCATGTGGAAACTGCCAAAGCTGTCTAGGGAAAAGGAGCAATTTTTAATTAAGCCACATGTCTCTGCAGACCACCTTGTTCCACGTCCAAACTCTGCCTTTAAACTGCTCATCTCCACTGTCTCCTGGGTCTCTGGGCAGCAGCTCCTGCTGGGATGGCAGGGATGGCTGTACTTTGGAAAGCTTCTGCAAACAGCTGTGTGTCTCCATCCCCATGGGTCAGCTTCTTTGCTTATTTAACCATAAAAAAGCCATCAAGGACCTGAGTTCTGGTGATGCCAGTGCTTGACTAGCCTGAGGACATACTCACAGGTGGATTTACCAGGCAAGCTACCCAGAAAAGTGCAGAGTGACTTTTGGGATGTGCTTGACAAAGGCAACTAAATCAGAATATTTATTATGGAGCAGACGGGCACTCATCTTTGACTCAGAGTTTCAACATCTGTGCACATCAACTGTGTCTTTTGTTCACCAAAACACGATATGAGGTTTTTATATGTTTTGCAATGTATTTGAAGTCCAGCACAGAAGCATTTTCCTCATGCTTAGCTCTGACTAAATCTGCCTTGGTTTCTCAGGAGGAATGCTGGCAAGGAAGGAGAGCATTCTGAGATCTCCTTTGATAACTGATGGAAACATTGCTCTATTTTGTCTTCCAGCAGGCATGCCATTGTACTTTATTTATATTTTTAATGCAAAACCATTTTTTATGTATCAAAACTGGCAGTTAAATTAATATACAGTATATAAATGCATTATAGAAAATGAAGAATTCTGCCAGCTGCTTTAGAGAAGTGATTAAAATTTAAAAGGCAGTTTTCCAGTAGAAGAAAACAAAATAAACTAATTATTTACCATGGCTACACCACTAATGGAGTGTGGAAATTATTTTATTAATGTTTTTGGTATTTTAGAGGATGGGTTTGGTTTTCTTTTTGTGACAGCTACAGAAGAGCTGCTTCTTTACAGGAAAGATGATTACTCCAGAAGTTAACAGCACTTTCTGTTGTAAACCTAGTTGCTGTAGCAACTGCTTTCCATCTAGAAGATAATATTCAATAAATAATTCTCTCCCTCCACTTTTGGGCCAACATACTTGTAAGTCAACTCCGTTTACTCCTCTAGATGCTCTTGGTATTTCTTCTTGAAAGAAATCTGTACAGGCGTGTTGGTCCATCAGACAACTGAAGCTTTCCGAGAAGAGCACAGCAGAAGCTTTGTCTAACTTCTGAAAAACGTGCTTGGACTCTTCACAGCCTGGGAGGTACCCATGTCACATGGAGCAGAAAAAAGAGGGATCTTTTCCAAGGTCCTGGTGAGGAAGGAGTGGGGTTGGGGCACAAAACTGCCCACAAGGCGTCTGCATCTGTGACCTGACCCTGCTCAGAGAGACTTTTGTATGCCCCAGGCATTTTCTTAGCAGGACTTCTCTGTGCCACTCTTGTGAGGCCACTGACTGTAAATCCCAGTCTCCAAACTCAGGAACTTTGCTGAAACCATTGAGCTCTGTATTTTAGTGACTTTTTGTTACTTCTCAAGCTTTATTTCTAATGACTTCCCCAGTACAAGCTTAGTTCACCTAAACTTACCATTTTTAATTAACTGGGCTGCAGACCAGGCCATGCTCTGGGATGGTGACCTGATAAAGATCATCTGGCTCTTCAAACAGCAGGGAGAAACTGCACCCCAGGACTGTGACCACCTGAGAAGCATTTAATTTTTTTTAATTTACTTAGCACCAAGGAAATATTGGTTTTCTTCTGAGCAAGAAACAGTCTTTAGGTTTTGTTAACTGGATAGCAAGGAAATAAATACTTGAGATGTGCTAATTGGTTGTGCTGAGAGGTCTATTGACTGAACAATTAGGATGTTATTTCAAGAGAATTCTTGTGTGAGACAGTTGTGGGCTGGACTGCTCTGTCCAAACTGTTCCCTGAATAAGGAAAGTGGAAATGTTGAAACAGTGGAGGACAGTGCCCTGCACAAACCCAAGGCATGTTAAGTGTACCCATGAATGAGATGTGTCCCACCCCATTTTGGCCGATGTTTTACTTGTTGCAAGAAGCTGTGAGTACAAGAGTGATAACAAGGCCCTGGAATGTAAGAACAGCTCTTTAATCTTGCTAATCAAAGGATATTAGTGATACTTTCTGCTTTTGCATATGGTTCTTTGTAGTGATTTTAGTACAGCAAAACCCACAACTGTAGCTAGGTGTTATCTCTTCAAGCTAACCTGACCATCAGCAAAGGTATTTCATAATTGAATATTCCTTTAGTCTAGTCTAGTATCTAGTTTTATTCCTTCAAGGCTGGGAGCTAATTACATTCAGGTTTAACCTTAGCCTAGGCAACTTTCTCTGATAGGCCTTGAAACTGCTAAATTCCAGAGGCTGATCTTTACTTTTCCCAGCAGTTTGGGTACAAAATTGTACTAAGGTACAATTGCAGCTTTCTCTTCTGAGGAATTTTAACCAGTGTTTTGCTTTTAAATTTCAAACCATGCTGTGAGATGAAGCATAAAAAAAGTGGAGAAAGCATAAAATATTTAGCCAGCTCAATGTAGCACAATGCAGCGAAACAGTGAATGAACAAATGGGATGTCTTCTAGGCCCTGCTGCAGCCCATTTGACATGGTCCCCTTGGGCTTGTGGCTCTGGCAGTGAGGTCCTGTGCCCATCCACCTGGCCCAGAAATTCCTCACGTTCCTTTACACGGCAGCTACGGTCACCTGGAGAGTGTTGTGGTTGGTGTACCTCTAGAATAATTGGAGTATCCTGCTAACTTATTCTCATCTCTGCGCCTGGTAGGATCTGAGTGCCAGGTGCTGCTGCTTCCATCCCAGGGGCAGAAGAGATGCTCCCCAATCTCCTGTTGCCCTCAACTCTGAACGAGGGAAGGGACACTTCCCACTCATCTCCCTGAGGGACCTGCTGCCCCGGGTGGCACTTCCAGGAAAATGCCACGTGCTGTGCTCTGGTCTCCCTGAGGAGCTCTGAAGGGCCCTGCCATGTGTGACACCTTCTAGAGCTCACACGGGGCTTGTCGGCAGCGTTTGTGTTGGCAGCTCCGTGGTGACGTGCAGGAGAATTTGACAAGCCTTTTGGGTAATTCCGCCTGCTCCCACCGTTAGGAATGTGTGATGAGGCCATCATTGTTCACCTCTGAGCAGCCCCTGCTCTTTACCAACGTGTCTCGTGTCCATTTCAGAGTTCCCATTTCACAGCCAGGGGAGTTGGACTGCAGGGACCTCTCGGGTCCATGTCCTCAGGTGCCCTTGGTCACTCCAGAGTCCGGCCCTTGTGACTTGTCCAGGGTCACAGATACACCAGCCCCTCCAAGGCTGGGTTTCACCTGCAGAACGAGGAGATGGCAGAGTTATTTTGGACAGCGATGGAATTCTTAAGTACTGCCCAATGCCGGCAGCTGAGGAACAAGGCCTGACTGTGAGGAAACACTTGAGAAAGGGTGACCTATTTTCCCTCACCTCTGACCCTGGCCATTCCAGGAGAGCCACTTGAAACTCTGAGAAACTAAAATATGCTAAATACCCTTTTGTCAGATAGAAATCTCTCTCCCAAGCAGAGATTACCTAGAGAGTGAGCTGCTCCAGGCAAATTAACATTATAGAAAAAATACAACAAGTTTAAACCTGTTTCTATTCATCTGGCAAGTGCTTTCACACTAATAATGGAAAGGACAGCACTATTATGTAGTAATGGCCCCCTTTCCATTGTTCTGTGCAACTGCACTTCATTAAAAGGCAACCTTTCTCCTGTTCCTAAATAGTAAACTATAGCAGTAGCTATATAAAAAGCACTTCAATATTTTATAGCAGCTAAGGCCGCCTGCTATCTATAATTACAGTCAATACTTGGACTGAAGAGAAATGACTTCATTTTCTTAATGTTTCATACATGGAAAAACAATCAGGCTTTTCCTGTATTTCTAATTGCATTGACTGGCTCCAGATGAGTGTTCTTTTCCAAATTATTACCAGGCCCTGGAAAAAGTAGCACTGAAGTAAAACCTTCTCACATCTAAATGCCAGTCCTTGTTACAGCCTGTTTCTGCAAGCCTCTATCCCAAGTTCCATTTAGTCTAGGGATCCCTAGTTCCAAATTCATAAACATTAAACCTTGATTAAACTCTGCCTGGAAATCAATGAACCTGGGATCTCCCTGTGGTCTGATGCCAGCTGTGTGCTCTGCTACTGGAGTTTTGGCACTGAAAGGACAAGTGAGTGAGGGGTGGAGAGAATTTTCTGGTTGATGCTGCTTGGATGAGGGGAGTTGAAACAAAGGCACTGTGAACTCTAGCTGTCACTCTTTCTTAGTTTTGTCCCAAAAAGCCCCATCAGAAATGTGGATAATATCATTCCCAGGCCCTTGCCAAGCAGTCTGGGCAGGTCTAGTGCTTTGTTTTCCCTGAGATTCACAACCTACCAAAAGCAGAACTTGTTTTGTCACTAACATGATGCTTTTGGCTGTGTGCTACAGAGAAACGACATCTGCAGATGACTGCCTTCTGTTGATGTGCCTCTCATCTCCCTCCTGAAGGCAGGCAGATATTTGTCTCTGTGCCTAAGTTTGCTTCCAGCTGATGCAGCCCCATTTTGGGCTGTGGAGTCCAAGGAAGTGAGGTATGGATATGGACACATGGATACACAGAGCACAACTGGCTGGAAAGATGTGGCACCTTCTACAGCTGTCCAGGACCAGGGCCATGTGCCTGGGCATGACCATGCAGAAGAAGTTTGACACTTGCACTGAAAAGATAGCTTTGTAAATAGACACCGTGCCAAAACGCACGAGATTCACCCTCAGGAAAGTCGCCCATTTTTTGCTCTTTGCTGCAATTACTGCGTGCCTGTGACGCTGCTTGGGCAGTCCAATGAGCAGAGATGATTCATGTACAGGAGATACTCTTAACTACAAGGATTGCCAAAATACCTCCAGCACTGCTGAATCCTTGCTAGGAGTCTAATCTGGTTAACGTGGCTGAGCACATTCCAGAGCAGAAATTCCCTGTGTACGTAACCACTGTGTGGGAATTAAAATACATTTGGTATGAAACCTGATTGTAAGCAAAGAAGAGGCGTTAACCTGAGAAAGAAATTATCTCACTGCCTTGCCAGAAATACTCACCCCAGTTAAGACTGTCATGCATTAGTATGTGAAAGCTGGTGGGGTTAATGCCCTGACAGCGGTGACCGTGGGCCCCTTATCTGTGTGGTCTGTCAGGGTCAGGATGCCAAACACTGAAGCAGGGGCAGGAAGCAATGCCAGGGTAGAGGCTGCCTCAAAGTCAGTTCTGATTTGCAGAATTTCAGATTTCATCCTGAAAGTCTTCCCACTTCCCACCTCCTCATTACAGTTACTGAGTCAAAGAATCAGTTATTTGAAAAACTCTATGTTTCCTCTGTGGTTTGGCTTGTTGTTGCATCCAGGTTCCTTTTTTGTTCCTTACTTCCAATAAAATGCCAAGCAAGAGTAAATTCTATGCCCATACAAGTGGCCCTCTTACAGAGAAAAAGCCACACCTGTGGGTAAAATCGGCCCTTCTTCAAAATCATCACAAAAATTTGAGACGGGGACCCAAGTATTATTTTGAAATAGAAAAAAAACCTAGATTTTTCCTTCAGTTACTTGAGGAAAAAAAACATTTTGCACAAATGTTCCTTTAGTACTTTTTCCCTTGTTCTTGGAAGAGTTTTTATACAAATGTTAAAATTAATTAGGATGCAGAATGTAGGATCTTGTTTATGTGAACATATTTGTTGAAAGTTTATGAGGGCTGAATATTGCAGTAATTGATGTGTGCTTGTATTTCAGTTTCTCGTGGATGCCATCTGGTCCTGTTAAGTTGCTCTGTTGTTTTATATCTTGTGTTGTGCTGGTTTATTTTTCTTTCTTATGATTTTGTGATTACCGTCGTTGGGAGGCGGAGGGAGTGGGAGAGAGGGAAGTGTGGACAAGTCGGAGGAAGGATGAAATATCTGTGAAAGCACGAGCGCAGGATCAGTTTTGATTAATTCAGTTTGCATATGTGCTTTACATTAGGGTCTGGCAGCATGTGACTGGAAGGATGGATACATCTCACCCAGATTTTTGAACATAGCTGGCTAATGTTAAGAATGACAGAGAACATCTGCTGAGCTGTTAGTGAAAAATACGCATCTTTTTATCCCCTGCAGAAACGGACCACATTTTCATAGCTGCAAATAGCACGTGTGGTGTGTTAATTTAATTCTTCCCAGAAAGGCCTTGTCTGGACAATGCCACGACTCTGCTGAGTGTGCAGCCTGCTCATGCTCCCCATCCCTCAGCAAGCTCTGCACTGGTGGGTAGTGATGTTTTTCCTTTTCTCCCATGCCCTGGTGTGAAGGAGGAGGAACCAACTACCTGCTACCCAAATCAAGGGGCTGCAGATCTTCTGTGCCCTGGGTGTTATCTTTCCATCCTGATGGCTTGGGTCCCTTCCAGCTGTCAAGGAATACTTTCTCCAGGAGACTGACCTCATTTAGTCCAGCAGTGACCCAGCTGCCTGTGGGCGACGCTGCCTTTGTACGTGGTGATCTGGATCCCGTTTCCAACCTGCTCCTTTGCTAAGCATCCACATTCCTCCCCCAGCTTCCAGCCCAGGACTCTGCTGTCAGAGCGGGTTTCATCTCTTTGATCACAGACCTTCCCCTCCAGCCCTCAGGTCTTCACCAGTGAGTGTTAACCCTGCTTTTGGGCCATCTGCTCTCATCTCACTCCACGTGGGCAGCAGCAGATCTGCTGCAAAGCTGGACTTCGCTCCAGAGTCACGCACTTGTCTCCCCATGGTGGCCTCGGGGACAGCTGTCTGGTGCAGGGACAGCCAGGGCAGCTCCAGCGGTGGCCACGCTCTGAACGGCCACACACCACACTGATGGGTTGAGGGACTGCCACCTCCAAGGGAAGAGGAGGAATTTTCTTTGCAGATGAGAAGAAGAGGGTTTTCAATCAAGACATTAAGATGTCGTAGGAGACTTGTGTACATAACATAGCAAAACCTTATGTTTTTAGAGGGCTCTATATTGCTTTGGGGAAAGAGAAATTATTTGGTAGAGCTTAAAATCTTTCTCATTTTTATGACACTTCTTGGATATTAGAGCCCCTTTACTGCCCACACAATTGTATAATAAGAAGGTTTTTAGAAGACTAGAAATGGGCAAAGTTTTGATAGAAAAGCTCAGGTGGAAAAAGTATAAACTACTCTTAGCAGAGCTGGTTGGGAACGGTTCAGCCTTCCTCAAGGGGTGGAAACGGCAATAAATTTTAAAAAGCCAGTATTTCTCATATGATACTTCTCTTTTGCTGAAAAAAATAAGGCAGAAAATAAGGATAAAGCAATGATAACATTATTTTCTCTGGGCTCACTCACCCAACAGTATCTCCCATGATGTCTTGTCTCCGGTTAGAAGGATGTGATATATCCTGGACAACCTCCTAGACTTAGGACAAAATTGATTTTTAAAATATTGGAGGGATCTCAAGCATAGAGGGATTTTTTTGTTTGGTTTGAGGTTTTTTCCCAAGACAGAGGAGCTGGAGAAAATAACTGAAGAGAGAAACAACACTTTCCTCCCATAATTGATGCTGAGTCATTTCTCTATTGGATGATGAGGCAGAAACTCAATTATGGCAGGAGACAGACTGTGATGAGGTTCATCTGGCAACAAAACTTTCATATTTGGAAAGCCAAGGTCCAAGTACAGATTGGACTGGGAAATGGATTTTAAATCAGGCCTTCCCATCCAGGTGTTCCCTGTGTCTCCTTTATAAGATTCATGTGGTAATTTACCAGTGTTCTGCTTGGTGTGAAACAAATCTTTCTTCTCTGCTCATCCTTGGCTGGTTGGTTGGCTTCAGGGTGTCCTGCCAAATGGAGGAACTGTGCAGTGTGCTCAGCTGCCCAGACAGCACCACTCCGGTGTGGGAGAGAGCTCAGGGACTCGGGCAGTGCTGTCTTTTGTGTTAACTTGTCCCTGTGCCGTCTGCAAAGGCTTTGGAATCCTCCCTGCTGTGCCCTGCAGCAGCTAAGGGAAAGACTCCTGTAATTGCTTCTTGCATTTGTTAAATAAATGTCCTCCCAGGAGCGTTCTGGGCAGAGAGCTTTGCCACAATAGCTTATCCTGCTGGTTAGATGAGAGACTGGTCTCCATATTTCAGCTTTCTGAAATATTTCTCCTAGTCCTTGAAAAAAAAAAAAAAAAAGATCAAAAATCAAACATATTGATCAATGTGCAGGGTTTTAGGAAGTACTCTGAATGAGAGTTTTATTGGGTTTCAACTGCAATTGCTCTGCTCAGCTTTTGCCAAATACTCAAGCTCTTTGTGTGGTTGCTTTGACCAAAAAAAAAAAAGTGTATGTAATTGCTTTGTTGGATCAATGCTCTGATGGCTTTAATCTTTCTTACAGTGATAATTTTCTGTATTCCTGACCCTCAGGGTACCTGAAACACACAGGTGATGACTGCTCTACCTTGTCCAAAATGCTTTGCTGGTGGAGGTGTCCCTGTGACAGGGTGGTCTGCTGGGAATAAATTCACAGATGTTCTTATGGCAGAGGGCTGGGGCACAAAGGAATCATGAATCAAAGCTCCTGGACACTGGCACAACAATAAGGTCAATTTATTTGGAGTACTGTGCAACCTCATCCACGGTGCCACAAATGCTGACCGAGAAAAAAGCTGTGTTTGAGTTCTGTCAGCTTTAGGGCATTCACTTCTTTCTCAAGTGTTTGTCACTCTCCCAACAAGGAGATAGAGATTGCACTGCATTAAAGGATTGCACTGGTTTTAAAACAAGTTATTGAAACACACTAATTTTTGAATTTTTCTAGATGAGTTAGTGAAGGAAGTAGGGGAAATGCACAGTGTGTGAGTAGACGGGAGCTGTGATGTCAACCTTGTCCCTGGAGTGGGTGAAGATGGTGTATGACGTCTAGAAAAAGTCCCAGCCCATGCCCTGCTGCTAACAGCTCACTCTACACAGGAGGCCTCAGGAGTGGGAGGAAATGGCAACTCTTCCTGTGGAAAGCACCTCCTCACTCCCAGAGCAGATTGCACTCGTTTTGGGAGCACCTGCCACAGCCAAATCAAACGCATCGGAGTAGCACAGCCACTGCCGGACCATGTGCCGTGCTCCAGCTCTTGGAAAGCAGCTGCTGTCCAGAGCAAGGAAACTCTTTGTCCTGCAGCCTGTGCTCCCTGAAGGGGCTGGCACAGCCAAAGGAACGTCCCAAGCAGAGGTGCTCCTAGGATTTCAATGGCCCTGGATGGAGGGGCTCATTTTGCTCAGCGTTTGTTAAAGCCCCCCCTGGAATCTGCCCCCTCTGCAAAGCATCGTCTGCTGCCTCCTGACTGTCTGCCCTGGAATTGGGAGGGCTCACACCTTTGCTTTGAGGGTTGTTTTAAGGGATTTTGTAGCTCTTAAAGTCTCTGTTGTCTGCATAAAATAAACCATGGGGTTTATTGGTTTTGGTTTTTTTTTTAAAAAGAAACTATTTGTCTAGAAATCTTTACCACTTAACACGTTTTTGTCTTGTAACTATTGGAAACACTGACATGGTCATACTGCAATCAGCTGATTTTTCCATTGCTTTTGAGAGAAATTATAAGTCAATTAAGCAGCCTCTCTTTTGGTTATGACATTACTGTTTTACAGCGTGAACCTCTTTCTGGTACGTAGGATATGCTATTTCTAGTGAAATATGTTAAAATCAGAGCATAATTTTTATCAAACAGACCTTTGAATTAGTAAAATAATTGGACAGGTGTGCTCAGTTTTCAACAGCAAAACATCTTGGTCTGAGTCACCAAGAAACAGATGCTACAAAAAGACATTTAAAACTCTGTGTGTTCTTTTCTTGTAACAATGATGTGTGATATTATTTGAGCTTTTCTTCAAAGTTTTTCTCTTCTTTTCTTCCCCTGTCTCTCCCCCAATACATCTTTTCAGTAGTCTGGCAGCCACTAAATAATTTCTTCATTTTTTTGAATACTTTTTTCAAAGAAGACCAAGGAAGATTTCCAGAGATGCTGTATTCACTTGCAATCATGTCTCAATTATTCCCACAGAGAAGACCTGTCTGCAAAAAATATCTTGTGTCCATTAATAAAACCTCAACATTTTGCTTTTCCATCACTTGGACTATTTATCCTTTCGGTAATTCTGTGAAAAATCTGTGGGAATCTAAGGGTGGGTGTCAGCATCAAGCTGGGTGGGTGCTCTCTGCCCTTACCAGGTATACATTGGAAAATTGGCTGGAAAGGGTCATTCCTTGTCACCCTCAGCTCTTAGACCCCAAAAGGTGTTTGACAATGCCTATAGGCTCAAATGCCAAGTCCACCTTAGGTTATCCAAACGTTTTATTCTGGAAACTACCATCCAACAGTGAATCGAAATGATAAAAATCTGGAGTTTGACAGCATTTAATGGTTTCTGGGGGCGACAGTTTTCCTTCCAAGCTGGGCTGAGGTCTTTTCCTTACTGCTCATCCCCAGGCTGTCCAGGCTGCATCTTCTGAGCTCTGGCTCATACGACAGCACATGCTCTGCAGCAGCCAGGAGAGGCGATGGCTGGGTTAAATCCATGGCAGTTCTGGCCAGATAAGCTTTACACATAACACATTACTGCAATTAGGAAACAAACACAAAAACTGAATCCTGGTGAAGGAAAAGGTGCCAGAACATACACTGATATTTTTGCCTTGCAGCCTCTCAGACTTTCTCACTAGGAGAATCGGTTCTCCTTTCCTTCTTTTTTTTTTGCCCTTTCTCCCGGATGGATTTTTATTTTTTTTTCTCGGTTGTTGTTGTTTGCCTGAATGGATGGAAATCTCTGTGGCTTATTTTAGATATACGTATAGTCTCCCTGGGATACTCCTTCAATAACTCACAGATCAGCAGTAGGGCACAGGTGTGTGTGGGAGAATTGACAGCAGGGAAGCTCAAATCTGTAACCTCTTTTCTGACATCTTTTTTTTCTACAGTTTATGGTTGGGAATCAAGAATATTTTAAAGTGTCTTAAAATAATAATATAGCCTAAGCGAGAACTGAGTAGGTGGGGATTCAATTTTTCCAATGCCAGTAACTAAAATAAAACTGATTAAGGATTTGTCAGAAAAATGTCAGCTTTTCTATGTTTTCCTCTTAGTGCATCAAAAAAACGTAGATGTGGAAGCAAGATTCTCTATTCAGGAACTTTAAAGAGTTTAATTAAAGCAAATGTCAAGTCCTGCTGCTTGAACCCAACCACCAGCAGGACAAACTGGAGCAGACAGATTAGAAAGCAGCTTTGCAGAAGAGATGAGGTCCCTGGTGCACACGTTGTGTGCTGTCAAGAGCACGTGTGAATGCTGTGCTGAGGTGCTGGATCCAGTCTGGTAGAGTCTAGGAAAGGTCACTGGGATGGTCAGGGCTGGGGCACTCAGGGTGGTGGGAGAGGCAGAGGGAGCTGGGCTTGCTCAGCCTGGGAAGGGTAGAGACGAAACAGAGCCAGACACTTTTTCAGAGGTACACAGAGAAAGGATAGGACACCATGGGTACCCTTTGCATCCAAGGGGAGCTGCAATTAGATGTTGGACAGTCTTGGGTTGCCCTTGCTCCAGCCACAGTTGGGGTGTACTGCACGATCCATGAGTGCAGCAAATGGGAATTTGAACTCCCGGCTCACCATAAGCTCCCCCACAGCGTCTGAGCTGCCTTGAGCAAATGCCTCAGTCTCTGTATTTTGAGATCCTGTTCCACGGGCGGGTTGGTACAGCAGCACGGCTGTGTCTGCATTTTCCGAGGCTTCTGTATGACAGTGAGCTCAGAAGCAAGTAATGGGAAGATGAGTGTTTCTTCTGGCTCAGTGGGAGCTGGACGTTCTTCTAAAATGCACAATTAAGGTTTTTGTCCAGTCACACATCCAACACATCTTGCAGCTACCTCCTGAAGAGCATTAATGGTTTTCCCTCCTCTCACATTGAGCAGGAGTGCTTTTGGCAGCCCAATACCAGGTGATCAAAGGGTTTTGCTGCTCATTGCCCTTTGGTCTGCCACTGAGGTCAATTGGGTTTAGGATTGAAACTCCACAGGTAAATTGTGTGGGATATTAGTCTTCAGTGGGAGTTGATGAGTCCTGAGGGACCTGATGTTATTAAAACCCCTCCATGAACCTGACTTCTGGCACTAAAAAAAACTTCAGGATTTGAATGAGCTCTGTTTCAATCTGTGTAAATTAGAGAAAAAGCTTATTTCTAATTTCCAAGCTGTGCACAGTATAAGAGGAGTGAGAATAGCAATTAATACTTTAATATCTGATGTTTGCAGAGCAGTAATATACCTGCCACATTTTTATGCTTCATGAATTTTGCAAGTTAGAGGGATGCCAGTATTCAGATCCAACCTCCTGGCAAACAGAAAAAGTTGAAAAGCAAGCCCTGCAGCTCAGGCCAATTGTACAAAATTACAAATAAAAGCTTTCTGTAAAATTAATAACTGCTACTTCATGCCAGGAACTCAGAGGAGTTGGATCTTGGCTTGGACCATGATGGATCAGTAGATTTTAAGGATTATCCTTGAGTGGGGGAAACACACAGCCAAATGGCTGGGTATCAGGGTTAAGCAAGGCAGTCAGCTCACATTTACTGTGGGTTTGCAGGTGTACACAGGACAACTTTCCTGCAAGTCAGATGATGATTGGAAACTCTCATTGCTACTAGGACGTGACTGTGGAGCCAGCTCTGACAGTATGAGCTCAGGGAAAACCCAGCTATAAACACCAGGAGAGGTGGGGCCCCTGTCCCTGCCCTCTGCCCATGCTTCATAGTGCCTTCAAGAAACACAAAAATAAGACTCCTGGTTTGCCCCTTTAAAGCAGAAGGGAATATTATTAAAGTGTCAAAGGTTAGACAGGTATTGAATTATGTGGCCCTGTTAATGTAAGTAAACACGTGTGTCAGCTGTGACACTGGGTATTCAACAACAGCAATGACGGACTCTTTCTTGGGGAGAATTGGTTCTGTAGGATCATTTCTGAGGAGCAAATCTGGAGCTCTGCAGCTGGCTGCATGATCACAGTCACGGCACAGAACTGCACAACTTCCCTGCAGAAGTTTTGGTTAGCCTGTTGCTTTTAAGCCATGCAAGATCTTCATTTGGCTCTGTTCTCAAACAGTGTATTTTGTCAGGGAGTTTTCACTAGTACCTTAATACCTTCATGAATCAAAGATTTCCATGGAATTCTTTTAATCTCTTTGCCCTTTTGGGTATTAGTATTATTATTATAATCACCATCAAAATAGTGTTTATTTTACCTTCCTTCTTTCCTTCCAGTTTTTTTTTTCATTTTCTCTCCCCTTCTGCACTAGCAAAAGGAAGAGAAAAGAACACCCCTGCCTGATAAATTCTCTTCTAAAAATCTCCCAGTCAATATGTGTTGAACTAGTGCTTTTCCATTATCTGCATCCTGCCTTTATTTGTTATTACATGGTAAATATTTGTTGTGAGTCAATTGAGGCAGTACACGCAAGGGTTTCAAAAGTGATAGGTCCTAGTCTGTGGTTCAGTGAGAAACAAAAAACATCCAGGGCCTGGGAAGCTGGGATTCAGGGCCAGTAAGAGAATTCCCTCTGCATAGAGTTGAAAACACCATATGTTACCTCACTGTATTTGTCATCATGTTTATTTCTCTAGATGGATTTTTTTGTTGTTTTTTTTAGCAGGCAAAAAGGCTTTTAGAGGAGAGATTTAGATTAGATGTTAGGCACGAGTTCTTTGCTAGGAGGGTGGGGAGGCACTGGCACAGGTTACCCAGAGAAGCTGTGGATTCCCTGTCCCTGGAAGTGTTCAAGGCCAGGTTGGATGGGGCTTTTAGCAACCTGATCTAGTGGAAGGTAACCCTGTCTATGGCAGGGGGCTGGAACTGGATGGTCTTTAAGGTCCAACTCAAGCCACTCTATGACTGTGATTATATGATTCTATGATTCTATGATTCTATGATTCTATGATTCTATGATTCTATGATTACTAAGTAACTGAATTAAAGGGAAGTTGTGAGTTCATTTATATAATCAGTTTAACAAAGCATATCCCACTGCATGTGATTTCTGTAAAAAAGAAGAGCAGGAAAAACATAGCAAAGAACAGTAACACCAATGCACAAACCTGCGTTCTGTAACGCTGGGTCAAAACTAGAGACCTGTTATTTGGAAGGGACTTAATGGAAAACTCCAGCCAGTCTGTAACCCCTGGAGCAAGTTTTACATGCGATGGAAACAGCATCTCCTGGCCACATTGCTGAGGGAAAGCCCTCTTTGCTATGCAGGGCACAAAAGGGGAGCACTGGTCTGCAGCTGGAATAGGGCAAGGGAATGGTAGAAGAAAAACAGGTGGATATCTGGAGAGACTCAAAAAAAAGCATGGGCACAGAGAAGTTAGGCAGAGCCAAGCCCTTCTGTCACTGGCATTAGATCCTAGTTCCTGCAAAACATCAATGGTGCCACTAAAATTTTTTTAAAACAGTGAGTTTTAAACATGAGGAAAGTGCCTTGCCTTTCCTCAAAGTTTGCTTTTTGTTTTAAGATGAAGGAAAAGGTGCAGTTTGGTGCAAGAATTCCTCTTCCCCAAAATGTGTAAGATTTTGCTCAGCAAATTGTCTGAGCAGTTTCTGCGGCTCGTTTCTCCTGTTGTCCTTAGCAGCACAGTTTGCTTGCCCAACCTTTCCCACAGGGCAGGTTTCCAGCTGGTGTCTGCCTCATTTTTCCTGCAGGCACAGGGATGCACATCTGATCTCTGTGCTGGTTGCTTCTGAAAATGAGGGAATGGGGCATTCTGCCCCAGCAGTTGAGAAATGCCCCTAATCCTCAGCATTTTAGTGCATTATTCACTGCTGGGGCAGCTGTGACAGCAGTGATGAGGTATCTTAGGTCCTGCAGCCCTCAGACCTCAGAGACTGGGATGCTGAGGGTTTTATCTACCCAAACACTGCCATCTCTGCTGGCAAAGTTCTCTTCTCAAACCTGCAGCTCTGGCAGAGATTACTTGTGAGATGGGGTAATTAGAAGACAATATTTATTTATTAATATGATTCTGCTGTGCCTGGTCTGAACTCTTGTATCAATCAATGGCTGAGTCAAGGGTGGCTCTGCCAGACCTGTCCATCCCTTTGGGCAAAGCTGGCCTGGTTTTTGGCTTCCAGCCTCATGCTATTCCTTGGATGGATGCTCCAGAGATGGCTATTGCAGGCTCTGGCCTTTGCTCATGGTTTCTTTCTGGGAACACATGTGCAATAAAAATAGGCAGAGCAGTCTTATCTTCCCATTTGTAACGAGTAGGTTCTTTTGTAGTTACTTCAGAGTTAGCTGGGTTTGTTACCAGAGGCTGTGGACTCCACCTTTTAAAAGGTAAATTATTAAATAATTGCCCCAAAAGAAGTTTGGTATTGAACGGACTGTTGCTGTTTCAATTTTGTTTTTGAAAGTTATCTATATCTAGCATGGTCTTGTTAAATGTTAGAAGATGGATTATCCTGGAGTGGGATTTTCCTTTTTTTCCTCCCCCTCTGCAAGCTTCTACAATACCTTCAACTTAAAAAAAAAAATTGAGATCAGAAGAAAAAGTATTTTAGTTGCTTTCTGCCTCTGACAGTGAAGATAACAAATGAATAAAACCCCAAAATCTTCAAACCTGGAGGAGTGGGAAAGCAACAAAAACTTTTTGTGAGTCTGTTAAACAAGCACATTAGTCCTGAGCAATGGAAATTAAGAAAATCATGATTCATACTCTCAAAGATGTATTATCTGGAAGATTTGAAAAATGTAATTTTTTTTCCACTTTGTCTTCTGAAAAAGGATCAAGAAATGAAAATTTGTAACTGACATATGCACAGCTTTACAATTTTAATGTGCTTTTTCTTTTTTAATCAGCATTGTGCATTTCTTCTGCTGCGCTTCATCTCAGCACCCACATGGCAATTTTACAGGTTTCTCTTGGTGGTGTTTTATCCAGTGTAAGGTGAAGCACCTTGTTTTCTCTGCCCTTATTCCCTTCTGCTCCCGTGGACCCCAAAATTAGGAGCAGCTAATAAGGAGCAGGATACTCGATTCCTGAAAGGATTTTACAGTGAGGATGATTGCGATCAATATTATAACAAGGGGTAACAGCCAGAAACTCTGTGTTTCTGGAAGCTCAGATTTGACAGCGAGCAAAAGCCCTGCCCAAGGGTGGTACAACCTCCCAGAGATATGAGAGATGTGGACCCCTGGATGTTCCCAAAGTCCCTTCCCACCAGAGGGTGTGATGCTGTGAGTCAGAAGGATGGGATAAGGCACTGCAGGCCAGGACTCTGCAGTGTTTTGCAGCCATGGAAACACAGCTGTTGGTGGCAAAATTGGTCTATTCTGACACTGGTTCATGCCCTTCCCAGCTTGCTCCCTGTCTCTGACAAGGAAAATGGAGGTGCAGCGCAGACTTTATGGATGTGCAATGTGGGATGAGGCACCATCCGTGCCACCCAAACGGGGCACTGCGGTGGGCAGCCCCACAGCCCTCTGTCCTGGGGGAACTGAGTGCAAAGCTGAAGGAACCTGCAGATTTGGGCTGTCTCAAACACAGAGGACAGGTGGCAGCAGCTGAAGTTAAGAAGTGCAGTTTTTCTACAGATGACCTGAGGAGGTCCAGTCAGAGCAGCATTACCCATTCAACCCAACCTCAGATCTAGCTGCTGTTTGGGAATTATTTCCAGTTGCTAACGTCCTTGACGGGGAGCAGAAAATTAGCATTCCACAAGGTTAATGGTCTCTGCTGCTCCCTGAGCTGTCAGTCAGTTTGTTCATTAATCCCTGGAAAACATCTTTGGCTGCGCTCAAGTAAGATATGTGAAGGGAATCTTAGATCTCTCTTGGACACAGGACTGGGAGTGACAAACTGACACAAGCCTAACACCAGTTCCTTCTGCAGTGGCAGAAATGTGTGCTGTCCTTCCCAGAGAAATCCAGCTCCATCCACTCCATGGACCTCAGAGCAGTTTGGGATCACAGAGGGGTCCGGCAAGGGCACTGCCTTCACTGCTCTGGGTTGTCAAACCCACTTGTAGGGTGAACTGGAAAGATGTGTCCACACATCAAGGAAGAGGAAATTCAGGAGCTCCAGCATCTCTTTTTCTTTCTCCATCCATAGCTACATTTTGCCCTTGAGTTAAAGGAATAAAATGCAGCAAATAAAAGGAATAAAATGCAGTAATAATAAAATGCAGTAAATAAAGGAATAAAATGCAGTGTCTGAATTCCTGGCCTCTCTTGAGGCTGCAGGGCTGTAGTGGCAGTCATGGGCTGATCTTTGCAAAGAGGGTTGGTTTATGTGAGGTTAGGATTGAACTATTGCTTCAGAGTCCCGCTTTGCAGCAGGAAAAAAGAATGGGAATGCAGAGGATGGAGTTCTGCCCTACCCCAGGGAAGTCCTGCTCACAGGAGTGTTTTTGCCCACATGATTCCTTCTGGGGGCTGCCAGATGCTTTGGCAAATATGGGAGCAGGGCAGGACTCCATCCTCTGCATTCCCTTTCTTTTTTCCTGCTGCAAGGGGGGATTTTGGGGCAGCAGTGCCCCTCATTTCAAAACCCATGAAGTGCACTTCTTTTTGCCTTCTACCTAAGGTGAGTACTGTGACCAGCCAAGGCACATAACATTTTACTCAGCTCTGATGTAACAAGACAAGCAGGCTAAAATACTAAGGCCAAGCTGATGGCCAAGGCCAAGCCTAAAATTTCAAGCAGCTTGCAGATACTGCAAGCAAATACCCTGTTCTCCCATTGCTCTTCCTTCTGTGCAATCCTGGTTGTGTTTTCATCTTGCTCCATTTCCAAAACTATGACAACATGTGGGACATTAAAGCTGAGTTTGAAAGTGGTGCACTTCAGAGGACTTTCTAGGATTTGCATAACATGAGGGTAAATCTTTGAAATGGAATTTTGCTTATTTCCATATTACAGGACCTGTTTTCCCCAGTCTTTTAAGTGAAATTGTAGGATTTCAGTGTGAATTGTTTAATAACTTGGGGGGGAGGGGGAAGTCACCTCTTTTCTAATAGAATATTGGATTTAATACAGCATGAAGGGGTAAATTCCAAAATGTGTCATTTAGGGAAATGGGGAATAAAATCCCACCTCCTGCTGCCCTGGTTGTTCTTCTTTCTGAAAACCTTGAACGCCATGCCCATGAGGGAGTTTTGGAATTATTAGCTCATATTCTTATTCTTCTCTGTGATCCTGACATTTTGTTCAGACTGTGTTTATCATAACGTGCCACCTTCCTGACACCAGTGGAAAACTGATGTATGGTGTCAGTTTGGAGGCTGAGTTTGGACACCTGGGTGCTTGAGGGACACCACCAGAAGTTCTTGAGATTTGGAAGTAACATGGGCAAATGAAAATATCCTGGACTTTGACTGAAATGATCCCTCTGCAAGCCAAGAGAGTTCCAAAAGGAGCTGGACTCACAGTGAGCAGATGAGTGTGCCCATGTGCTGCTTTGGGCTGGTGAGACTGGAGTGGAACCTCCTCAGGAAATCAAGCTCCTCCACAAAGAGAGGCTCACACTTTCCGAGTCTATGAAACCCTGCTGGTGTTCTGGTTTCCCTAGACCCAGATTTAAATTTATATTAAAAAAAGAAGAGCTCGGGGCTTGGTGTAATTTGCCACTAATTGGATCTTCTCAAATGCCAAGTGAATAAACTAAGGGTCAGAAAAAGAGCTTTGTTTTGTGTGTAATGACAAGAACACTTGTGGGATAACACAGCCCTGTCCTGCTCCAAATTATGACTTACTCCTGTTTTAGCATAAATCTTCTGCAACCTTCACTGGCAATTAACTTGACACATTTTTAATTATATGAACTGACACATAATTAATTAAAAGAGGGTAGCTGGCCCCAGCTATTGTGGGTCACAAGTTTTGGGTATTCCTTCTGTGCACATGGCTCGTCTGTCTGGCAGCTATCTGTCACCCCTTTGGGTGGGAAGGCAGCACAGAGGTGCCTCGCAGAGCTGGAAATCCTGGCAGGAATCACTGCACCGTGGTCACTGCCCCTGCCCCACAAAGCTGCTGCGCTCCCAACAAGTGCTGAGCCTTGAGAAAGGAGGGGAGCACCGGGGTTCTGCTGTCAGGATAATGATGGTGGCTGCTTCCTTTGAAGTGGGATGTTCACACAGACAGATTTCGGTCTCTCCTTGTGCTGTGCATGCTCTGCATGTTTGAGTGAGCCTGGCTGGAGCCCTTTGTGAGGCTGTATGTGCTGGGATGAGCAGGCACCAGCCACAGTGAGAGTGAGCAAGTTCTTGAGCAGATGAGACCGCAGGTTTCCAGGAAGGTGAAACAGCTCTGATTTTTCCCCACAGGGCTCCATTACAATGCAAAACAGGGGAGGACTCGTGCTCTGTGGTGGATTACTGCGGTTTCTGCACAAAAGGCTTTGTCCAGGCCTCCTTTTTCTCAACCAGCAAAGCTGTATTTGGGCTTGTGTCATGTGAGTTATCTCTGTCCTTGGAGGTTTCCAAGATTGGAACCAGCACATCTGTAATTGCCATGAACCAGCTGCTCCACTCAGCAGTGGCAGGGCTATTGATGGGCTGCCAGGTAGCTCCTTGCAGCATGTTTTTCCTCAGTATTAGCTTTCCTAGATCACATACCTATGGTGCCGCTATCAATTCTTCTCTGGGAAATATATTTTTGTTCTCTTATTCAGGACAGGAGTCCTTCCAGGGGTGGTGGAAGGTGGGAACATCCTAGACATAGGAAGAGAAAAAGAAGTTTCATAAGGGGAATTTTGAGGTTTCTTCCTCAAGAAATTAATGATCCATCAAAGACTCTGCTGTTTTCAACTGGGTGGGCAGGAGAAATACCAAGCTTGGATCACATGAGCTTCTAGTTGATTAAATTAAACGAAGGGATGAGTAGTGACTGCTTGGATTGGAGAATGCAGGAAGCTGTTTGGAGAAGCTCACCTGTCTGAAAGGACCTGGAGCACAAAGGCAGAAATGTTTTGGGCTCTCTTGTTGTTTTGGGATGAGAAACAGTTTAGAATGTGAGTCCCAAACAAAAGGGCTCTTACACAGAAAGTTTAGGTGAAAATCCTCACAGAACAGATAAAGGTGAATAATCAAAGAGGACATAAAGACAATTATCTCTCTGGGCTCATAAAACACAGGGAGGATATGAGTTGTCCCAAAAAGCTTTTTTAATTGACCAGAAACTCAAATTTTGACTAATCACTACTGAACTCAATGCATAGTATTCCACACACTTTGTATTTTGGGTAGTTTCCTGTGCCTGTCCATGAAATACAAAATCCACAGCATTCCTTGTTTTTCTCTGCTGATACAATGAAGAAGCAGGAGCCTATTTATTAATTACTTTTCTATGCTTCTGGTCCTTGGTTTATGGGTCCACTACTCACAGGAGGGATTAAGAGTCTCCAGTGAGCTTCTCTGGAAGGAAGTGGTTGAATTGATGGTAGCCTGTTTCCCAAATGATTGTCATTGTTGCTGCTTTAGTTAAAATGGAAATATTTCACAGAAAATGTGATAGTGTTCCCTCCGGCTCTCTGACTGGTCGAAAGCCAGTTATGGATTTTTTTATCTAGCAAATCAAGTTCTCAGAATTTTAGATACATATAAGAGATGATTTAGTTATAAGACTCTGTGTGTGTGTGTCTTTTTAAGCTGATATTGGGGTTTTTTAAAACAATGACAAGTCTAGTTAGTTATAAATTAGTGATACCTAAATACATCCTAACTTTTGTATTATCTTGCCATTCCCAGCTGTTTTCAGAAATATTTCTTCTGTTATAGCTGAAAAGGGCTGGTTGCTTGGAACCTCTTGAAATTAAATGTATTTTGAAAAATAATGTAAAAGCATTTTAGCAGCAGATTTTCATTTTCAGCTTAGCAGTTCAAAACATAGGAGTCCAGCAAGCTCTGCCATAACATCACCACCACTTCTTTCCCTCTGGCCAGTGCAGCCTATTGAAATGAGGAGTTTAAATCAGCAGAGAGGAAAAAAAAAAAACCAACAAACAAAAATGCAGGTCTAAATGGTCCCTGCAATTTTTTTGAAATTAAGAAGAAAAATTACCTCAAACTCACTTGTGGATGGATGTGTTTTAGAACTGATGCTAATCCTCAATGCAAACCAATCCGTATCCTTGTCCAAAAGAAAGGAGGGAATTTATTAGTTTTTTTCCATAGCTGTTGCACAGTGATTTGTTTATACATCCTACATATTGATGTATACATCAGATTGAAGTTGTTACACAAGCTTGAGGTATTATGCTCCTTCCCTACTCAGCTCTTCTGCTCAGGAGTGCCTGACCAAGGTGCATGGCCACTGCTCCAATCCAGTGCAAAAGCCTCTGATTAGGTATTTGTTTATTTTGGAGGCTGGCACATACCTTATAAGTGTTGATTTTTAAATACCTTACCAAGCAGATTATGTGTCCAACAACAAGGAGATTTTGATGGGATTTTTCTAATGTACTGCTATAAATATGAGGGCTTGTTGGCTTGTTGTTCTTGTTGTGTTATTCATCATTGCAGGAATTGTGGCTGAAGCAGCAATTTTCCAGCTAATAAAATGGAAACCCTGCCTGCGTAAGAAAACTAACAAAGCACCCAGAGAAGGCTCGTTGAAAAGACAGAGGAAACAACCATGTGGAATGAAATCTGCAGAGCAGTGTTTGTCCAATAAGCAGCTCCATTTTGCATAAGCTTTTCAGAGATCTGATGGGTGTTTCAGTTTGGGACTCAGGAGTCAGGGAGATTAGAAAAAAGAAGCCAGAAAGCAGCCTCAAAAAGGCTCTCAGAGATGGAGTGGGATGTTGTGTTGAGTTCAGCACCTTGGGAGCAGAGCACCAGGTGCAATCCTGCCTGGCTCTGCCACTGACACACAGCCACAACGTGTTTTCAGGGATGTGAGGAGGCTGCCTGTGTCTGAAACAGGAGATGTGGCTGGCAGGCCAAGGAATCCTCGGCTTTGCCACTCAGATTCGAGTGGATGGTGGCATATACACATACGCAACATCCATATGGCACAAATTAAATTGAGAGGGGAATGAGCAAAACAATTTTTCAACAAACAAGTAAATGAGGCCCATACTTTGTTCGCAGCAGTTCTTAAGCTAGATGAATACTGATTCATATTTCTTGGAATGAAAAGTGCTGGGGAGGGAGATGCCATATTCTTCATAGCTGTTAATGTTTTATGAATTTTTGTTTGCTTGCTTGCTTTTTAATTTAAATGTAATTACTTAAGTTCTTGTAAAACCATAGCATCATTTTTAATACTTCCCCATTAGATCATATATTTTTGTAGGAAGTAGGCTTTCTGATGAATCCCCGTCCAGAACTATTAAGAGATCCACTAGGAGCCTTGGGCAAGAAGAAAAGGCTGAGCAATGACCAGAAGTGGTGAAGGAGCATCCAAAGTCTGAGAAGGAGTGGAAAGCAGCCAGACAGGGAAACATTCAGGTAGAGCTATTCCCTCCTATTTTTTCCCACGTAAAAATTTGCTTCTTCATTCCTTGTACTAAGTATTGCTCTGCTAAAGGGCAGCAAGCACAGCTTTGTGAAACTTGGATGTAAAACTCGCTGTGGGAAAAGCTTTGCTTGGCTTTGCAGTGGAGTTTGTGGCACTGGCTCCTGTGAGGTGGTGCTGTAAATCCTGTACCAGGGTTGTTGATTCACATGCAGGCTGGCCTTTCCTGCTGAAATCCGTGGCATTTCAGCACACAGCAGTGACTCACAGGGGATGCTCAGCTCTCTGTCAGTCAGTGATCCTCACCTTGCAGTCTGACTCCTGCCATCTATCCAGTGTCCACAGAGGATTCTCTAAAGGCTCTGTCAAGCACTTGAACTTCTGCTGCAAAGAAATTTGTAAATGAGCAGTGTAGCTAAATCAATCTGACATCCACGAGTGCTCAATGAAGTGACATCCACCTGAAACCAGAGCAGTTCTGAATGGCCAATCAATGGTAAATAAATAAATCTGCATTAAGATGGGTGAGAGCACTGTCTGCTGTGCTCCAGTTTCATCAGACTTAATCTTCATGCAGTGAGAGAGACTTTGCCACAATCAGAAGACAGAGGCACGATTTCCTCCCTCCGTAACTCCAGACTGTCAGTACAGAGACCTGTCCCCATCTTCCACTCTCTGGCTTTATCCCTGTCTATCCAAATGGCAGTTGGCAAGTTCTTCTCTGACTGCAAGGCAGAACAACACATCTAGCCAAAACCAGCATCTCTAAATTGTATCCATGATTCATTTACTGTCTCCATGTTTCAATCCAAAAAGGATTTGCATGAAATCCCGGAGCCTGCAATGATGTATAGATGTGCTATTATGGGAACAGTCTTCAGAGGATATGCAAACCTTTTATACAGTGTTTGCTAGGACAGAACAGGCTCTGATGGAAAATGCTCCCTACCCAGCACGTGGTTTTGCCCTTGGCCTTGAAACAGTAGAGATGTTTTCCATGACTGGAAAACCCCATCCCATCCTACTTTTCTCAGGAGTCCTCGGCAGTGGGACTAATGCAGGGACCTGTGTGACAACAGCTATAACAGCCAGTTATTTTCTGCTTTCCCTCTAATCTCTATGGACATCACTCCCTGGCGTGTGTGGCTGGCTCCCAGCTCTCCTGTGCCTTGCTGGCAGCTATAACTCCCATTCCCACTGGGTTTACCCTGTTCCCAGGTAACACAGGCTCCCAGATGGATGTCACTCCCAGCCCAGGTGACTTTGCTCTTTGCAGAAGATATTTCCACCTGCAGATGTTCTTTGGCAGGGCAGAGTGACTCGACTAAAGGGCAGCTTGGCTAAAGTCAAGGTTGTGTACATCAGTCATTGTGCTGAAGACAAAGGAGGCAGACACATGTCACTGCAGCTCTGATGGAAGGCTGGGCATGCAGAAAGACAGCAGGTCTCAGATTCAATCATAGAAGAGGGGGGGGAAATAAATATGTTTCTGGAAGCTTTATGGCAAGCAGGACCTCTCCAACAGCTTCTGAGACCAATCTTCCCGGTAAATGTTGAAGACCCTCTCATTTGTGTGCTTTAACTTTGCTTTTTAAGAGAGTCAAGGTCATGCTGGGGAAGGTTTGCACAGAGCAACAGCCCACCCAATAAAAACCAAACCAAAAACACCCAAAAAATCCCAGAAAAAAAGACATACAGGGTGACTGGATGACTCTATCTTGAGCTTTTATTAACATTTCCAGTGACAGACCTTCAAGCGCTCTCTATAAATAGCAATTAGTTAAACTTTATAGTTAACTGACATGACTCCAAACTACATCAGACAATCAAGCCTTCAGGTAAGAGTGCAGCAGCCACAAGCATGGCATGGATGCTTTTGAACAGAAATACTCAGCTCTTTCTGTAAAATTACTGCCCTGTTTCCTCCCAGCTGGCTGAGAGTGTTGCTGCAGTGATCTCAGCTAAGCCTGTGCACGTTTATTTCACAAACACTGCACAGCCAACAGCAGAACAGGTAGAGCTCTCAAATGACACCACGACTGGGTTTTGACTCAGTGGCAAGGCTAGAGTTATTTGTGTGTCTCCTCAAATATCTGCTGAATAAACCAGAAAAATAGCTGAAGACATTCTGTTTCTTTTCCTTGCTGTTTTCTGTCAGCTAGAGATTGCTAAATCATTGTTGTGTGATGGTGGCTAGGAGTGATGCTTGTGATGAACTTTTGATGACAGACTGCAAAGGGAGACCCTACACGAGGGCTGTGAGGGCTGTTGTGAGCTGTGCTGCCACAACACTAAGAAATGAAGAGACCTGTAGTTTTATTTTTCATAAGCTGTGAAGAGCTGGACCTGAGAAGTGCCTAGGAATTCCTGCTCCACACGGCCATCACCATGGTGCTTAACCAAGCCTCACCAGGGACCCTCAGTACCAGCAGGGACGGGATCTGCTTTCCTTTTGCTGTCAGTGCTGCAGGTACAACTTCCAGATTTGAGTAGACAATTGGCTGGACAGGAGATTTCTTTGGTGACAGCTTTGATTGAAGGACTTGTGCCTAAAAGACCAGACTGGTTTAATTGCAGTTTTGGGCATCTGAAGACAATTAAGACTCATTAATTGTGCCCCCAGAACAGCTATTCATGGCAAAGAGGACTATACCCACAGGGGCTGACCTGTGCCTAAAACAGTGCAGTGAATCACCCTGACTCACTCATGTCTGTTCAAAGCTGACCAAAACAATTGGTTTCTTTTTTGTACAGATGATTCTGAAACCCCTGAACTGAGGTCATTGTAAGTGAATGTAACGAACTTCTGGTGAGATGAAGCAATGGCACTGGGGTGGGAAGGGAGCTGGGAAAGAAGAAAAGATTGTGGGTTGAGTAAGAAAACTTAAATGCTTTTAATTTCTACCAGCAATATGGAGAAATTTTGAAGGAAAGGTCTGGCAGCATTGAAAATCCAGTGTTGAAAACATAAACACTTTTATTCTAGACTTTATATAGGACAGGATTTGTGAGGGTCTGCAGTCCAACCTCTCACTCAAAGCAGAGTCAGGTTCAAAAGTAACTCAGGAAAGAAAGGCATCTTGTATCCCACCACAACCAGGTTAAGAATATGCTGCTTTGTGTGGAGGGCAGACTGAAAGCAGTCTGACTACATATTCCCATCAAATATGTTCTCATATAGCACAGGCAATTATTCCCACTAATTTCAGGAGACTGGCTAGCTGTTGTCAGGATAGAGCTGCCCGTCTGCTCTCTGGGTCTTTGCAGTGCAAATGACAGGGAACAGGTTGTGTACAGAGGACAGGTGGATTCTCATCTTCAGAAAAGGGAAAAATAACACACACACACACCCCCCTTCTCATTTTTCTCCTCCCCATTTGCTGAGCAGCTTTTGGTCAGGAATTGAACATTTTTGGTCAGGAATTGAACATATTTTGGCTGTTGAGAGCATTAGTGTGGTTCCACACATGAGATGAGGGAGGAGGGGAGAGAACTGTTCCTTTTCAGTCAGCTGATCTGTTACCTCTGTAAAAAGGCTATTTGAAAAACAGTTGCCATTGATTTGATCTGCAGTCGTCTTCCTTTAAGTTATCATAGTGATAGAATATGCACAGTGCTCAGTTTGGTGCTCAGAACAGTTGAGGGCAGACCTAAATTTAACCCAGCCCTTTGGCTTTCTCCTTTGGGAGAAAAACATTCCTGATATCATAGGCCAGAGTTTGTTAAATCTAACAGATTTAATCAATGCTATGGTGAGAAAAGCAAAAAAAGGAACCTTGAGGCAGAGTTGTCACCCTTGTGGGAAGGATGACAGATTATGTGCTGCATGCACAGGGTGACGTGTCCCAGCCCTGTGCTTAGTGGACAGCACTGGCGAGCCTGAGCTCCAGGTCTTACTCATTATGATTTTTTTTTAATTTTTTTTACAGAAAGGAGAGGGGAACAATTCCCACACCCTCTCCCTGCCCTCATGCAGTGCTCTCAGCAAGGACTCCAAGAGCCCTGCTCGCTTCCTCTCTGCTGTGCCTGTGGGTGGGCTCCCGGGAGCCCTGAGGAGGCAGCAGCTGCTCGGAGTCACCTGTGCTGTGCTGGCAAACTCAGCACTGCAGCTGGGCACCAAAGACTGCTCTGGAGGGGTGTACTTTTAGCACCTGCATGAATCCCATGTAGCTTGAAACAGGTTTGTGTAGCCTGCTTCAATTTGTGCAGCCCAAAGAGCTGACACAGAGGAGCCTTTGACCAAGGAGAGTTCTTGGTGGGCAGGTGGTTCTCACCAGGTGCTGGAGGTAGCCTAGGAGACATTGAGATTTTTTATTCTGAAAACGTCTTGCCGCTCAGAGCAGCCTCCCCTGCCACCCTTTTTTCACACTGTGCCCCTGCACAGCAGCAATGAGGTTGTCAGAGCTGAAGCAGCCGTAGAAGAGGGCAACTGCTCTGTTTTTGTGTGATACAGTGTGGGTAAATTAAAGCCTTCTGGGCCAGAGTGGGCACCAGAAGCAGGAGCAGACACAGGCCTCCCAGAGCCTGGGTAGTGCCTGCTGCTCTGGACCAGGCTGTCTCTTCCCCTGAGATGTGACAAGGACAGCAGAGACACTCCTGCCTCACCGGTGCTGGGTAAACCTGCTGCAAAGAGGCTCAAAGGAGGCTCACGAATCCACTGAACCTGTGAGATTCCCCTCTGGGTTTCCCCTCTTCCTCTTCTGTCCAACTGATCCTGATGCTGGATCCACGTGTGAGGTGGAGTAAGGCAGGGTCAGGGGAGCAGATGTTGCTCCTGGAGATCCTAATGATGCCCTCCCATCACACACGTGGCACACACGCACTTTTTGGGTGCACAAGAATGCGTTTGCAGCAAATAACCACCTTTACTTGTCCATCTGTCCACAGTGATTTTCAGTGCATTTTTCAGATTCCCTCTCAAACCCAGCCCTCCACGATGATGCTGGCCACTTCTAACCAAGCAACACAGCTGTGCTGTAGAACAGGTAACACAGTGCCACTGACCCCAAAATCTGCGCCTGAATAAACTGCATGAATATGGCTGTTAGACACATCTCTGTCGGGCAGAGATCAAAACTCATCAAATAAGTTGTTGAAACAAAACATCTTGTTCAACTCTAATATGACTCCTAAAATGCTGATTTTCTACTGTCTTTCAAAGAGTTCATATCCTCTGGTTTGGCACAAAAGAAATCCGCAAGTGATTTCTACCACAGGCTACAACCAGCTCTAGACTAACCTTAGTTTCTTTTCAAGCTTTAATCAGCGAAGAGTGGAACCAATCCATTTAGTGCAGACTTCTGGGAACATAATTAGTTAACTGAGGTCCTTTGTCTCCTTAAATTAAAAAATGTTGCACTTCCCAAGCCCTTAAATGGATAAAAAATGAAGTTATCTTTTGGGCTTGTTCTGGTGTTGGCATGTCGGATTTTTCAGAGAGCTTACCTGCAGCACCAGCACAACCTGCCACTTAAAATGAAACAGCAGGGAGATTTTATTTTCTCATGCTTGGTCTGAAATCAGAGGTGTTCTTAATTAATTTTTTTAATGCTCTTTTAAAAGGCTATACAGTAATTAAAAGAATGACAGGAGATGTGGTATATTACCAGAGCCAAGTATGATTCAGAGAAACTGTCACTAGAAAATGGCTCTGACAAGTCAAAGTCCCCCAAAATCTATTATTAAACCTGTTTGGGCTTTTTCTTTCCTTTTTTTTCTTCCCCAAACCCCCCAGCCACAGTGCTAAACACAATCTCAGATCTAGCAAAACACAAATTACTGTGGACTGCTCTATCGTGTTTTATTCTTTTCTCTGGCATTGGAAACTTCCTGAATATAGGGATTGCAGCCAGTGTCTACACTCACAAAGCAGGATGATTGCTGGACAAACAATTTATTCTATCATGGCTGGTCTAAAGGAGCATAGGAATCTTCCCCCTTCTCTCTCTCCTATTTCTGTTTCCAGTTTGAAAAATGACATAGTAATGGAGCTGTTCCAGCCAGTCCAATATCTCATTGCTCTCAGCTCTGGTATCACCATCACTCTGGGGCCTCATCCAGGTGAGTCTGGCAAATGGTTGGAAGTTCTTCAAAAACTTTGGAAACTGTGGTTTCCAAAGGGCGTTTGGGATGTTGTGGGGGGGGAAAATCTCCTTTACACAAAAATGGAGGGGGAAAAGGAATGTTTTAGAGTAACACAAAGCAAATGTACATTATTCTTTCAGTCCTTTCTTCATTTAGGAGGATGTCCTTTTAAACCTGTCCATCTCTCTCATAACCCTGAGCCCTGGAACTATTTTTCAGACTATGCCTGAAACAAACAGGTCCATTTCCATCCTTCGAACTCCTCCTACAAATTCTCTTCTTTTTTGGCTGGCATCCTGCAAATAAGCTCCTACTGCTACTCTTTCATCAACTCCCAGCTCTCCCTTCAGTTAGGTTCTTGCTAATAAACTGAAAAACAAGCAGGGATTGACAGGATGTGATCCCTGCTCAGCTGTTCTCCAGTGGCTGGCTTTTAATTGCTCTGGTTCACCTTTTGCTTTCTACCCCCAGGCCAGAAGTCACGGCAGTTTTAATGCAGGGTGCTTTTCTTCTGAAGTATTTGGTGACCTCCTGGCAGAGGGGTTTTATTCTCTGCCAGCACCTCCAGAAGCCAGCGCCTTTTTTGTGTCCTCAGCCTGCTGGGCACATGGGGCACCACCAGACCAGGGAAGGCCTCCACTTGTGAGCCTTGTGTCTCACATTTGGGTCTCTCTCAGGGAGCTTACCCCCAACTTTCATCACCTCAGTGTCATGGAGATCTGTGGTTGCCTGGGCTGACCCAGGGAAAGCGGGTGTTTTCTTGGAGCACTGAAAGTTGCTGCTGCTCCCTGGCTACACATGTGGATTGTCCCATGGGGAAGGGTAAGGAACAGCCTAAGAGGGAGTTAAAGAGGGGCTTTCCCTTAAAACAGGAAAGACATGGAAAGGGGGATCACGAGGGTGGAGAAGAGGGGTTGAGAACCCTGAGGGGACAGAGCTGGAGGAGAGCTGCATGCAGCAGTTCAGGTGGCTGCGGGATATGAAAATCCTCCCACTGCTCAGATTTGCCTAGCAACTCTTCTCTTGGCTGACAGCACTGCTGGTGTTTTGCCATACAGATGCAGTCTCCATCTGATGGGGAGCAGAGGGGAAGGGGGATTCAGGGATGTATCCCAGCTCTGGGGAGCTCTGTGCCTGTACCTTGCAAAGAGTGAAGGCGTTGACTCCCTGTTTGCCCCTGCCTGCTCATGATCCTGGTGTGGTGTCTGCCACCTTTGAAGTGATGGCTCTTTTGCAGTCCCACAGTGCTTAAAAGCAAGTGCTAAACAGGATCCCAGCTCCGTGCCCTGACAGGGTCCCTCACCGTGGTGTACACAGGGAGGTGGCAGTGCCATCTGCATATTCTCTAACTATAAACACCAACAGTGAAAACTGCTTGCCATAGAAAAGTGCTGGCAGAAATTAACTGGTTTAACCTTTTTTTTATCTCTGGTCACAGCAAAGTTAAAATCCAGTTTTTGACCTACTTGCAAATCTTCAGCTCTTCTGAGTCAAATACATAAGACCCCCCACGAGAGAGTCTTCTATTCCAACACAATGGCACAACTCCCCCACTTTTTGTGCCTCAAGAGTAACAGGATGTGTTACTAAAGTAGTACAGGGTCTTCTGAAAGATTGAATTGTCCCCATGCAAGATGAGAAAAAGCCCCGAATCACAGACAAAGGCAAATCTCATTGGCAGCAATGGTGACACTAAAGGGTGCTGACACCAGACCCTGAGGCTGGTGTTCAAAGACTGCTGTGGGGGAGGTCTAAGAAAAAAAGGAAAGGAAGCTTCTGGGAAAGGGAGGAGAAAATCTGGGATGTTTGACAAGGTCTGAAGTGGAGAGATGTTTGTCTCATAGGGTGAGGAGGTGCAAAGTGGGAGGAGGAAAGGTTTGCAAGGGACCCTGGGCCAAGCAGTGCAGTTCACAACCAACAGAAATCACAGCAAGGAGATCACAGCAAGGGCTGATGTGTGTGGCTTTGTGTAGGGTGAGAATTTCCGTGGGGTGTGCTGGAGAGGATTTGTACCCAAAGTCTCTGTTTAGTCCTCTCTTCCCTCTGCAGTTGCGGTTCACTGGAGCTAACAGCGCCTCCACCACAGCACCAGGCCCTTTTGGCTTCTTTTCTCTCCTTTCCCCTGGTCTGCTTTGCCTGGAGAACTTTTCCTTCAGCTTGCAATGTGTGGAAACTGTGCTCCTCGCCGTGTCACTGCAAACCCCACTGAAATCCATTCAGGGTATCTTTTCTGACCGTGCAGCATTTCCCAGCAGATGCAACACATGCAGGTGTCACACTCCCAGAACAGCACTTGTGGCTTCCCCTGGGATGAGGGAGGGATTGAAGGTGTTTGGAGTGAGACACTGCCTCGTCACCTTCCATGCAGCACTATGTACACACGCAGTATTCAAGGCAAAACTGCTGCAAGCTTAAAGAGAGCACCAAGCCCCTCTTTCCTCTTTCATCCTTTCACAGGACTATGATTTCTTTGGCAGAGCGGGGAGGGGTTTGCCAGGTCTCTCCAGGAGGCCACAGTTTTGAAAAGATGCCAAGCGCTCTGCAAGGAGACTGCTGGCACACCCACTCTGTCCTGAAGGCACTCAACCATGTAGTATTTTGTGCCAAGGACAGAATCTGTGGACTGCAGGTGACAAGCCAGTCAATGTGGGGAGTAATGGAGACAAATCTCAATCAAGTCCATCAGAGCAACCTGATCTCCTCCCCAAAACAATCTCCACATCTGAGAAGGGAAAGGAACATCAAACATCAGTTTATTTCTCAGGAGCGTAGCAGCATATGCACTGAAAGGAATCATCTTCAGACAAGTGTTCTTGCAATCATGTTTGCATTGTGATCCCCCCAAGTTGCTGAAACAAGCCAAAAAGCTGAAAAATCCACCCCATACTTATCTGTTATTCTGCAGGGTTTTCTTCAGCTCAGCAGAGTCAGCTTCAGCCCCACAGAGTCCCTGTGCACCAGCTGAAGGACCTCCTTGGAGTGCACCATGGATTGCAAAATGCTGCCAGAGAAGCTTTGGAACATGGCTGAAGAGTTCTGTCACAAGAATAAGGCAGGCTGAAACGTAAATCTGCATGGTGGGAGCAATGCTCCCCCAGTGGCCAAGCCAAAGTTGCACACACAAAGAGATTCTTTTCCTGAAAAAAAAAGAAAATAAATCCCCCCCACCAAAAAAAAACAAAACCAAAACCAAACCAAACCAAATAAACCCAAAAAAACCCCAGCCAACCAACGAATGAACCAAAAAAAAAACCCACCCCGCAACAACAAAAGCAAACAGAGACAAAAAAAACAAACAAAAAAAAAACTCAAAAAAAAAAAAAAACCCAAACCACCCAGGAAGCTGAGAAAACCAGACAATAATTAAAAAAGCTGGTCTGGAAAGTGGCTGAGAAAATGCGACTTTAACCCAGGAATGAGGTGAAAGGACAAAACACGACCTGTGCATGAAGAACCCCAAGATCATTGGGACTTATTTGTAGGCAGAAGTCACGAGGCAGATGTTGGCAGTTCCCAAGAGGGAGGGAGTTTTATAAATACATCAAGATTTAGCGTTCAGATAAGTGGAGATTTCAAAGGGCTATCAGACTTTTGTCCTTCAGCACATACTGCAAGACAGTCCAAACTCATTTCTTATTTGTGGAAAACTGGCAAATTTCTGTCTTGCATTAGATTCCAGACTGACACAGCATAAAAATGCAGTTCCTAGGGTATTCATATAAAAGAGAGTTTTGAAAAGGCAAGTTGGTAGTAAGTTTAATTCTTACTGTAATATTTCCTTTCTTGGGGAAATACAGTGTTCCTAAGTACCACATCTCCAAGCCACAATGCATTCCAATCAAAATAGCACTAAATAATCTTACTAAATAGGAAAATCTTCTGAACTTGATGATTTGGTCTGAAGGAACCTTATCTGTGCTTTCTATCTCTAAGATTTGCAGCAGTAAGTCATGTCATAATGATTTTGGCGTCTATTGACACAGTAAATTTAGTAACAGTGAGCCTGCAAGATCTTTCTGTGCACTGCAGCTTCTTCTAGGATATTGGTTCATTTGTGCTTCTCCATGTAACAGGCAGGAAATATGAAAATCTGCTGGAATTTCTCTCCCCTTTCTTCTGTCCAGAGAACCAGACCCCCAAGCCGATTACCTCCAGCACTGAGCCAGTTTGAAGCACTTTACAAAGCCATTGCACAAAGAAACTGGTTAAGGTAACTGAGTTAGCCTTTGGTTTGCCTTGTGTTTAAAAACCTTCTTGTGAAAGGACCTAGAAACACACCATGGATTCCTTAAGTTGTAAAACTATGTCACATCAAAGAAAGAAATTATAAAAGACCCCTCTGAGCTGGCCTGCTCTCTGATACTGGAGATATATACTCTGATATATAGTCTATAGTTAGACTATAACTGCTTTTTCATTTAAAGTGCCACCATTTACATTGCTTTTCCATTTGTTATGTTCTGTGACTGTTCATAGTGCTCTATGTGACAACATGTTATGGCTATTAATAATCAAAAAACACAACAAATCCCTGTCACCTGCTTTTACAGGGAGGCAGAGTAACCTTTTCATGTAATGAAAATTACCCAGAAAAATACACAGTGTATATTTCTAGAGTTTCAGGCAGCAGAAAGAGTTTCTTTTAGGATTTAGCTTAATCTGACAACCAAGCTGGTAATATTAAACCTTCCTGAAATGTGACATCAAAAATTCAAGACTGGGTACCATTACCGTAGTCAAGCGCTCATCCTGGCAGTTGATGAGAGGTGTGGGAGTTTGACATCTTGTCCACCTGAAAGTGTAAATGTAAAGTCACTGCCAATCTACAGGAGACTGAGGTCTGGGTTACAATTTGAGACATTTTTCTCTTGCCTCTTCCTGTGACAGAGTTTGTGCCCTCACCAGCCCATCCTTCCCTGTGACTTGTCTCTCTCCTTGTCTCCCTACAAACCAGCCTTTCAGAAGGATTTCTGCTGTTCCACTTGATGCTTCCTTCCCTCCCTCCTCTCAAGGGCCCTTCTCCTGGCTGAGCTCTGGGATTTCTTCTTGCCTGAAAACGTGGCTCAGGGAGCTGACTGGCACTGCTGCTGGTGGGAGTCAGGCTGGATTATTCCTGCTGCTGCACTTGCCCATCAGCATGAGTAAGACTGATGGGAGATGCACAGCCCAGTAATCCCATGGCTGACGAGATTAAAAATGTCTCTGCTTCCTTGCCACAGCAAGGGCCTTCTCTGTATCCCTTTAATGAAACAGCTCTTGAATGCTCTTTATGATTGTAAGGTGTTCAGTCCATTATCTGCTATTTGAAAAAGGAAAAAAAGGCAGAAATTGCATTGGTGTTTTTTAATTGCTTCTCATCAGTAGATCAGTGCAACTCTTGCCCTGCTTGTGTGAGACCTTCCCACTCTACAGTAATTTCTTACCTGGATCATTTAATGTACCCTTTTTTTGCTTGTAATAGATTACATTATCCCAATCTGGGCATAAAAGAAAAATGCTCTTCCTCACAGGGCTAATTAGCAGCCATGCTTCCTGTCCCCAGCAGGGCAGACCTGCCTTTGTCTGCAGAAGTCTTAAAATAGTAGAGAAAGTGAAACTCCTTGTGTTAAAAGCTGAAAAATTGCCATGTTGAATTCACTCTCTCTCTTGTCTGCCAAGAAGATCTTAACAGGGATGTTTGTGAGTGCAGCTGGAAAAGGATGCCTGGCTGCCATTCATTGCTCTTCTCCATGGGTTTGCGATGGAGGCACTGCTGGATGGCACACTGCTGCTGGATTTGGGAAATGTGCAGGGCTTGTCCATCAATGGCTCCAAGGTGGGAATTCAGTGAGAGGGGGCTGGTCTCTCCATCAGGAAAACTCTCCCATTGGCACTGCTTTTATTCCCTTCTTTGATGCTCTCAAGCAGAGAAGATGGTGGTTTCTGCTAAAATGAGCCAGATACCAGAACAAACCATAAAAGAGGTTGGACACAGTTTGCCTTAGGAAATAATCTCACTGGGTTAGTGAAATTTGAGCCTTTATAAGGACACGATGGCTTCGGTGACAGCCCTCCACAGGCCGATACAGACAGACTTGTATGTCACAACAACAGCTTGAACCAGGGTCACATCTGAAGCAACTGTGTTTACATCACGTCTGTTACAATCCCCAGCGTCTAAAATGGAGCTTGATTGTCTGTTTTGCTTTTCTTTTTCAATATGCCACTGACAGGTCAGCTGGCACAGTCCATGAGAGACGGAGTACTTTAATTCAGTATGGCCATTCTGATTACTGCCACATCTCATTAATAACTCCTTGCCCTGCTATTGTGACTCCAATTTCACAGCTCCCATTTGCACTCCCTCTGGTTAATCACATCCATTTTTAGCTTGCTGATCTTAATTGGTCATTTATTATGGCTCTGTCTATTTGATGGACACTGATTTCATCTCACCACTAAGACTTCTATCCCACTGCCTCTCTGCCATCAACTGGCAAAACTAAAATCAATGAGAATTAAGTCTGAAGCTGGTTTGAAATCAGAGGCAATGCTCTAATTGATTCACTTTACCTGTTAATTGTGCTCCAACAGCTCTTCAGAACTGAGCTGGGCCCCATGTGTTTGGGGCTGTCAATCTCACACAGGGCACTAGAAAATGAGGGGGGCAAGGGGAAAGCAAGATCCTGCACTAGAAGAATGTTATGTAAGCAAACATTTGAGTCCCAGACCAGGCCCTTTGTGACTCTGCTGTTCCATAAGCATCTGCACAGGGTAAGGGAGCTCTGGCACATGTTCTTTGGAGGTCTGAGCAGGGACCTGAGGGTTTCTGGGGAGGTTCAACACATTAGCTACTCACCCCCACCACTTTCTTCTCTCATCCCACCAAGGTCCCTCACCTGCGTGGTGAGTCCCGGTGACATTCACATGTGTGCAAGTATGAGAGGATCACACTCCCCTATGCATTTCCTGTGGGTAGAAAATTGCTTTCTGTTTGGCAAACCCAGGAGGCTTTCTAGTTCATACCACTTCATATGAGCTTTGCCCTCTGTCAAATGTGTGACTGGGAGATGACTACAAAATTTAGGTGTGATTTGCAAGACTGTTATGTTTTGCTCGGTCTTCAATGCTGCAAGAGCCCAAATTACTATCCGAATATTTCATATATATATATATATATATATATATGAAATATTCGGATAGTAATTTGGGCTCTTNATTTACCATTGCAAAATCCAGGCTTGAAACATGAAGGAGAATGAATATAGCAATAAAGGCTGTTGGATTTTCCAAATCAGAGATTTGAGTTCAGTTAAATCACAGTTTTAGCTCCTTACCCTTCCTGGAGACAATCCACTGAGAAAACTAAAGAAGTCAGCACCTTCATCCCCATGCACAGAAAAATAGTTCCAGCCAATGGTGAGCCTGCAAAACAGGAAAATATTGGGGAGCCAGGAGTAGGGGCAAGCAAACCCAAAGCAAACCCAAGATGAGACGAGCTGGAAATATTTCTCTCTCAATAGCATTTCCAGGAGAGGGAGACTGAGCAGGCTGAGAGACTGACTTTCCTGATTCCCTGACCTCTCTCAGGGCATCAGAAATTTAATATCTTCCCCTCTGTACATCTTAAATTTTCATCTGAGCATTTTGCTGTTAGCATTTTTCCATGTTAACAGCTATATTTCTGGAACACTTCTAGCAGATACCTGAGCACTTTGGAAAAACCCCCCTGGCCACACAGCTCTTAAAATATGTCCAACTTTTCTAACTAGTGGAATGGTTTGCTAACGTAGATGGAGAATTTCTTTAAAGAGCAGAGAAGGTGACAACAATAATAGGGGAAAAAGTCTTGGAATGTGGCAAGGTCAGACTGTAATGATCTGACGAAATCTGACCCTGGATAAGACATGGAAATATCAGGTATTGTACCTGGGGCTAATCACTCTTATTATACCTTTCCTGTAGTTCTTCCTAAGAATGGAAAGAATGTGTGAACCTAGGTTACCTGACACTTAATTTCAAAGCATGCTGGGGAATCTAAAACTGCCTTCTTAAATGGCCTGATATATTACTCCTGTCAAAGGAATAATTACAATGCACAGGGGGCATCCATGCATAGGGCAGGCTATGCTCAGGGCTCAGGGGCTTTCAGAGCAGATATTTTTCAAATGCTCCTGGAGCGACTGGGAATGCATATTCTGTGGGAATATATATTCTATGGAAAGTCAATTGCATTTGCTTCCCACATCTTTCGGACCCCCAGGAGCTGCTCTAAACTTCGGCAACGTGGAACTTTATAGTCTGTGTCACGTCCTCCAAGCAAGGTAGCTCCGGTCTGTCGGCCTCGCAGTCACACACACGAGGCACAGCCCTGGTGCCTGCAGCACGAGGTGGGCTATTTCGTGCTCACCTGCCTCCGTATGACTTGTTCCTATCCTGTATGAAATGCACCCTAGCAGTGGAAATCTGCTGGGATCGGTTTCGGATGCGTTGCCCAGGAGCCGGCTCCCTGCCCATCGCCGTGACGTGCAGTCCCCAGCACCACACGGTGACCCGGACGTGACTGCGTCAGGCCACCACCAGTGGATCACTGACAGTGGCTGTGGTGTCCTCAGCCCCGCTGGAGCTGAGGAGTGAGAGGCTGAGCTTCTCCCTTGGGTTGGGAGAAAGTGCTGGACCCTCCACAGCAGCCGGAGGAGGCGGATGACCTATGGCTGCCTCGTAAACATTCCTGCACATCATAGCCCATTTGCACACATTGGGCATGACTGTTTCCAGTGAGATGCCATCTGGAATAAAGGCAACTTCAAGCATGTATTTGAGCATTCAGACACGTTTAGAAAGCGGACAGGAGCGTGGAAGTTAACATTCAGATATTTCCCCAGCTCATATACCTGGGAGCCAAATGCTCCAGCTAAACAGATTGTGCCCTATTAAATCAAAACAGTGCCTTGACAAAAGCTTAGCCCACAAGTTGTCATCTAGGTCATCGTTACACAACAGTGTGTACAGTGGCTATGGATATTCTCCCTGCACTGTTAATAAAAACATTAATGCCTTGCTACCTTCCTTGCCTAACCCCAGCCACATTTCAAGGAAAGAGGGATTAGTTTCATAGGAGGAAAAACAGTGCAACAAAATGCCAGGCTCTCTGTGTTTGGAGAGGTCTTTTGCCCTCACACAGAGCACCAAACACAGATGGGGTCCTTATTTACCTTTGAATAACCAAAAAAAAGAAACCAATGATAATCTATCAGCTCCTTGAAAATTGACACGTGAACTGTGCTGGTTTTGGCTGGGGGGGAGTTAACTTTCTTCTCAGTGGCTGGTATGGGGCTGTGTTTTGGATTTGTGCTGAACACAGGGCTGATAATATGGAGATGGTTTTGGTTTTGCTGAGCAGGGCTCACACAGAGCCAAGGCCTTTTCTGCTTTTCACATGGCCACACTGTGAGGGGGCTGGGGGTACATGGGACAGGTGACCCCAACTGACCAGAGGGACATTCCGTGTGACATCAGTGTATAAAGTGGGGGGACATTGGAGTGATGGTGTTTGTCTTTCCAAGTCACTGTTGTGCGTGATGGGGCCCTGCTCTCCTGGAGATGGCTGAACCTCTGCCTGCCCATTCCTTGTTTTGCTTTCCTTGTGTGCACAGCTTTCCCTATCAAACTGTCTTTATCTCAACTCATGGGTTTTCCAGCTTTTACCCTTCTGATTCTCTCCCAGTCCTACTAGTGGGGGAGTGCGTGAGTGGCTGCCTGGGCCTTAGCTGCTGGCTGGGGTTAAACCACGACAGTGAGCTATGGTCAAAATCTATTAACCAAATTCTCAGGTAGACTAAAGCCATTTTAAGTCACCATGGCAACAGAAAGGGCTTCATAATTACAGCAAATTATATTTATAGTTGCTTCAGGGAAATGTTCTTAGACCTCTCTTCTCCAGTTAATTGATGGACATTTAACTTAAAATATTGAACACCATTACAAAGACTACAATAGCTTTTCCTTCTTTGTATATTCATAGCTGCCAACTAAGCTGACATCTAGTTCTGTTTTTTTCTGGACCCTTAGATATTTTCCTGTGCAGGTACATCTAAGTTTCCTGGGAATGGACTTGCTCTTTTTAGCAGATCCTTCAGACCTGCCTGGTGTTTACAGGCAGCAAAACATTGTTGTGGTGCAAAAAAAAAGAAAAGGTGGCAGTCTTTTTCAGAGAGAAAGGCTAAAGAACATAATCTTTTCAAGGATACCTTGCAGAACAGAGGAACATGGTGGTGTTGTATTTATCCAAATTTATAATGTGCTTTCTGTCAAGGTATCTAAGCATTACATAATGGGTTTAAAACAAGAGCAGTGGCCTGGGACTGTCATTTAAAGCTACTTAGTTTTTGAAGGCTCAGCCTTACCCCGTCCCACTTTGGGGGAGATGAAGCAGCGCAGTGCACGGAGATTTCGACATGGCATTAAAAAAATCGAGGAGCTGCTTTTGAGTCACTGACAGCCAGATGCTGCCCCTCTTTTGCCAAAGCCAGGTTTGCTTGGTGCATGCGGTACCAAGCGGTCAGCCCTCAAACCTTAACTCAGTAGAGCAGGTCTGGCCCTCACAGAGCAGTGCAGGGAAAAGAGAGAAATGAATTGGGGTGTATTCTCATGGCAGCACCAGAGGGAATTTCCTTATCCTCCATTCGTGAGGCTCTTCAGTTCTGCGTCTCCTCCCAGCTGGGGCAGGGGTGGGCATGGGGAGGGCATGGGACACCCCCCAGTGGGACTTGCCCTCCCCACAGCAGTTGGCCAGCCAAATACATCTGCACCCCTCATTTCCTTTGCACTGGACTCAGGAATCTGCTTTCTGGTAAAGCAAGCCCCCAGGTCCAATCCTGAATGGAAACATAAGGCTTTTTTTTCCCTATTCAGTGAAAAATCTTTTCAACATTTGCATCTCCTGGAGGCTCATGCACCACTCACCTCTCGTTCCTCAATAACTGGAGCAGAACAAGCTCTCTTTCCTCGCAAAGTATCATCTCATGCTGCCGGCCAAGTTTTATTGTCCTTTTGTGGATTTTATCCATCTTTCCAGCAGCCTTTAAAGAAGCACAGGTTTGGGCCTGGCACTTCTCAGGGCCAGGCTCCTTGGCACAGCTGGTGCTCTACTACTGCTCTCTGGTACAGCCAGAGATGGCAATGTCCCTCTTCACCACCACATCCCGTCAATCCCCCTTTACTCCTCCTGGTCCTGTGTCCCTCACAAACATGGGGATCTGGAAAACAGGAGATTTTTTTTTTCCCCTTCTGAAAATGCTTGTTAATCAAAACCACACACAGACTGGATCCAGAGAAAACAGAACATTTCTATGCAATAGAGATTTTAAGCAAGAAGCAGCTGCCCCTCACCCCAATTCCTCCACCTTCTTCCTTTCATGTAAATAAAGTTTTATGTGGCCCTCTGACTAATCTGAGTTTAATATAACTACAGCAAAAAATTATATTCTTCAGTGGGAGGGATGTATTCCATAATCCACACCCCATTACATTGTTTAGTTGGTAAAACCACACCATGACTTTTGCCCATCCATGCCTTCAAGGCAGGTGAAAGAATTTGTGTGGGAGGGGGAATTGATCCTCCAGAAACTATGCTGAAATATTGTTTTTTTCTTTCCACTTCAGAATTAAATTAAGCATTGCAGCATTAGCACATCCTGCATGGTGGCTATTGTCTGTCCATCCCTAATTAAAATGCACTTTGTTAAATGGGATCCACTTACTGTATAGGTTAACTAAGTGGTCCATCATTTTCATTACGTACTCTATTACACATTTATTATACCTGGGTGTATCTAATTATATGTAGTTCCTGGTAGGTTCCTGTTCATCTGAAGTTGTTGTCAGCATTGATAAAACCACTAAATAGCAGTGGGTTAAACACAGTCATGTTGGAATCCTTTTAGCACACAGCCTTTGTGCTTTGTCCTAAACCCACTCTCACACCGGAGCCTTACAGGCTGCAGCATCACCCCCAGCTCCGTCAGCAGACACTCAGCCCGTTTGAATTCTGGGGCTCAGGGGCCAAATGCCTTCCAGAAGCTTAAGCAGAAAAATATTAGAGAGTAGAAAAACCTGCCTGAATAACAAAAAAAGTCATGGGCTTTGTTTGCCAGGTGTAGATGCCTCTCCAAGCTGGCACAGCAGAGTGCAAAGACTTCAAGTGCTGGCTGTGACTTTTGCCATAGTAATAAAATAATTCTTGTGGTCTTAAAAAAACTTTTGATGAGCTTAGAGGTTTCTTGGGTGATAATAAACTTTCCTGGAGCAATTTCTCTGTTCACAGGTGGAGATGGAACTGGCTTTGCTTCCTTCCTCCCTGGATTTCCTAACAGAATGGGACTTGTGACCCTGGGACCACAGAATCACAGAAAGTTTGAGTTAGAGGGACAATTTAAATGCCTGTCAGTCCAACCCCTGCAATGAGCAGGAGTATCTTCAGCTCGATGTTGCAGTGAGAGTTCTGGCAGGAGTGTCCTGGAGAGCTCGCTGCCAGAAAGGCTCCAGTTTGCCCTGCAATGTCACCATGCGTGAAATCACATGGAGAAATGCTTTTATTTCACTTGATTTTTTTCAGAAATTAATTTGCAGAAAACCAAGGGAAATCGTTACACCTAATAAATATGGTGAGCCTCTGGAAGTGGAGCAGCCTTGGGAAAGGGTCTCATATTGGGCTTAAATGTCAGCTCTTCTTTGAGATCCTCTTTTAAAGGCAGCACTGCATTTCAGCTCCGCTCTCATTTTCTGCTTCCCACCTTGCAGGGCAGCCCTGCTGATGGCAGGGCCCTTCTGCAGCACAGTGTCCTGTCGTGGCATGTGCTGGGTGGCCTGGGCGAGCCCAAGGCACCCTGAGGACAGAGTTTGCCCCACACATGCCACCCCTCTCTCGCTGCCCACAGCATGGTCCCCAGGAGCCTTGTGCTGCTGGAATAGGCAGTTCCATGGACCTTCTCTCTAGAGAAGGAAGAAGTTGTTTGGGATCACAGTCAAAAGCGCAGATCTAACACAGGAGGAGGCATCAGAGTCTTGCTCTGAACCTCCACATCTGTTCTGCTGTGAACACTAATCAAGTTTTTTACGAAGCATCAGTCATAGCCAAGCCCTGCTGCATAAAACATCCCTGCATTCAGCAACAATTCTTCAATCTTAATGAAGTCTTGCCCAGGAAAGCTGTTCCCCTTCTGCCCAGCTAAGAGCAGGGAGGTGGAGATGAGCTTTAGATTGCAAGCCCCAATAAACAGGACTTTTGGTACAGTCATCCTGCATCAGGCAGACACATGGCTGTAGCTAAGGGGCTTCCAGCAATCCCTGCGGGTTTAAAAAGCCTGGAGAAAAGTCTATGGATCCCACCACAGGTATTACTTCTCTCCCTGAATATATCCCTGAATAATATTTTTTTTCCAATATTGTTACAATTGTGCCAAAGTTGCACAGTTGGGGGTTAAAATCTATTTTGTGCTCGGTGCTGTTCATATATAGCAGAGATGGACCTTGCCTCAAAGAGACTGGGGTCAGTTTAGGTACTTTTGTAGCAGGATGCTGCCCAAGTAAAACATGTTCAGAAATGCTGTAACTAATGTTAAAACAAAATGTTCAGGGTTTTTTAGAGGGCATTCATATTCTGGGGGCTGAAGGACTCAGGCACGGTATCCATAAATAGGAAGCCAATGTTTTCCTGCTTGTCCTCCACTGCTCCTGCCATGGACACAAGAACTTCTCTATAGCTTTCTTTTCTTTTTTTTTTTTTTTTTTCCTTTTGAAAGGGCATCTCAGAACGGTACTACTTTTATGGGGAAGAGTTTTTTCTCATTTCCAGTTGTAACTTCACTTTTGGTCAGCCCTGAGTACTGAGGCAGATAGAGTCAATGATCATTGCAGGTCCATTCCAGCTGAAATCTCTTCTCTTCTCTTCTCTTCTCTTCTCTTCTCTTCTCTTCTCTTCTCTTCTCTTCTCTTCTCTTCTCAAGACTTTTCACATAGGAGAAGCCTGTCTGCTGCAAACACCCAGCCATGGCTCTTAGTTAGCACCTCACAGGGCTGCAAGGATGATAAATTTTCTTTTGTGAAGAAATTTGGTTAATGTGATGTTTTATCATATTAATATTTATTAGTAATTGTGACGAGAAATGTTTACAGCATGGTCAGGTCTGAAATGAGCAGGGCAGTGTGGGAGCCATGTCAAGTGAGTCCCTTCCTGTAGTTTGAAACACAGAAGAGAAGGAAGAGGGAATAGGCAGTCCTGGATTCTCTCTGAGCTAGAAGAGTTACTGGTTCAAGTAGTATGATGGCCTAAATTAAAGAGATGATTCACCCCTCTTAGTTGTTTTAAAGTGTCATTGAAGACTTTGATGCTTTTTTAGAAACCAGATTACCAGCTGTGCATCACAGGGAGCTGGGTGAACTGGAAATGAATGTTGCTGAGAGATTCCCGCACCAGGTGGAATGAACTCACTGCAGAAAGAAGAAATAAAATCGCCAGTCATGAACGTGGTGCAGCAAACAGCACCACGTTCCTCTGGGCATTCTCACACCTTCAATGGGCACATTTTGTAAAGATTACTCAGGTGGAAAGAATTAATATTTTTATGTTCTCCACCCAAAGTCACAGTGGCAAACTGAACTAACACTCCTGGGGGCAGCAGGTGAAAAATCATCTTGATTCTTTTTCTGTCTTTGTTTTTGAAACCACCTGTTTCTAAACAAGTGAAATTCTGTTTCCACTGGCCTGTGAGGAGCTTTAATGCTCCATTTGCCCTGAAAGAATGTGGCCTCTCTTCCTGTCAAAAGGAGCTTAGTGCATTTTCCCAAACTTTGCCCTTAACCACACAGCCACAGGGTAAAAGAGAACTAAGGAATCTCTAGGAAAATAAAAACAAAAAAGAAAAGGTTGCTATATGAATAATGGTGGATCACTAAGGTTAATTAGAATGTCTTTATGCAATGGTTTGGAAGGTATCAAAACATGACAAGCTATGGCACTTGAGCTGTTTACACAGCAACACCATGTAATTGTTCAAACCAGGCACAGCGCCAGGCTGTTCCACAAGAAGCTGCCCCTTTATTTAGCAATTGCTTTCAACAGCAGTGTTTTCCCTACTACTGAGATCAATTCTATTAAACAGCTGATTCCTCCTGGCCCTCTTTGTCAGGTTTGATGGGGTCAGGAAATATTTCTGTCAATCTTCTCTCACCAAATCTTTCACAAAGTCACATCTCTTCTCCAGTAGTGTTTTATTTGGAGAGTGATCAGTTAAAACAAACAAAACAAAAAACAAACCAACCAAAAAAAAAAAAAAAACCGCATTTCCACACAGCACCTCCCCCCCCACCCAAAGGAAAAAAAAACAGGGCGAAGAAGAGCTATATAATTCTTAACTATAATCCAAGACTGACCTTAGGTAAGTGGACTGAGAGAGATAAAAATACCCACCTGTTCTGTTTCAGCAGGACTCGCTATGAAGATATTTTGGATATCAGCTTTCATAGTCTAAAAAAAAAAGAACCAGACTTTGTCTGCCATTCTGGGGTTAACTTTGCAGCTCTGGCAAGTTTTACTTGCAGCCAACTAGCCAACTTCAGACTAAATCCCAGGTCTCTTTCTACCCTAAGAGCAAAGTAATGCTCACAGGCTGGATTGGACGACACGAGGTTTGATGCTGTGATTTTTGGCTGATTTTAAGAGAGTGTGGATGCAGCTGAACCTGGGGGCAGTGCAGCTGGAACACGTGTGCTCTGTTGAGATCCTTTCTGCCCAGATACTGAGACTGTTCCTTCCTTGTGCTTCTTCTTGCCCCCAAGGCAGGCAGCAGAGAGCAGTTCCCACAGAAATCCTGGTCCCCTTTGCCGGGGAGAATGGCTCAAACTGGGCTAAGTGTGGCCAGCTCGGACAGGCCACACCAAAGAAAGGGCAAGGTTGCTGAAGTAGCCAGGACCTGGCAGTGCTGTTCTTATTCCTGACCTCCTGGCCAAGAAGGGCAAGTTGGCAACAACAAATTTCCATTAATTCAGGCAGCACTGAATATATTGAAGGAATTGCACACTATTCATGGCTTCTGTCAGCTGGGAAAGGGGTTGAATTCATGCAACAAATTATTCAGAAGGAATTGTTTGCCAGACTCTCATTATGAGCTCTACAGAACAGAGGAGTTGATACATCAGATACAATTAACTTCATGTTATAAAACCCTTTTGGGATGTAAACACTAGACCCTGCCAGCCCTACTGTACTGTAAGGGCCTGGTTGCTCATGATTTTAACAGGAACCTGTGTCTATTCATCCTGTGTGGGTCTGCAGGGAGCAAAACCCTTTAAAAATCTGGGAGATATTGTCCACTCTGTTTCTGAGGAACAGAGCAACACCCCAGACCGATGCAAGCAGAATCCAAATGTGAGATTTGAGTATGACTAAGCATTCCTCAAAGCAGACAGATATCAAGCTCACAATGATTAACACTGAAAAAGATTTTCAAATTGTGTTGCAGCCAGCAGGATTTTGCTGAAGGCAAAGCTTGACCAACACCTGTCTGCTTTTTGAATCAGATCCCCAATTACAAGGTCTTTGCTCAGTGCAGTTAATAAATCTCTTCATGACAAGACATTCTGTTCAACACAACATGGGATCTGTGGCCATAGCAGCAGCCCACAATCTGTGGGGTGAAGAAAGCACAATTGGTTCACAGAAGTGGGAAAGCAGCAAAGCAGATTCAGCTGACACCAAAATGTCCTACAGAGTCTGTGCTGTCACACCAGATTGCTCACAGCAGCTCAGAAAATCTTATTCTTGCCTTTTTTAATGCACTACATTGGACTTTTAATGCAAACTTATGTTCTTGCCAACTTCTGTTTTTCAGTCCTTTTCCAGCTAAACTTCATTGGCCAACGTGAAAAGTATTTTTAACTTATAGGGGTCTCAGTTAAAAACAAAAATAGCAATGGAAATTGTTTCATTTTCTTAACAGCCAGGGAAATGAAACATCAATTAGTTGCACTGCTCTGCACAGAAGCAATGGGAGAATAAAGAGAGATGAGTCCTGCAGCTGAGTGGAAAGCATTTATTGAAGCAATTTGGAAGGTGAAGTTCATCGTAAGTGCTCAGGGGCTAACACTGTGTATTCCTAAGAAAAATATATGTTGGGCTTTTTCAGTGTTTATTGCTATCATTTATTCAGAAGGATGTTTTTAGTCCTTTAAAGGTAAATGCTGATTTTAGAGTAATCCCATTTAATTAATCAAACCCAAAATGATGTTTGCATTAGCAGCTAGCAAGAGAGAGACTCAAATCACTGCTGTCATCCCCTGAACTCTCTCATAAAGGAAGTTTAATACCATATCACTTTCTGAGACAGAAAATAAAAAAGCATTAAAGAAAAACAAGAGGCATCCTGCTGAGAGAAGCATCATTTCTCTCAGACTCGCTTTCTTCTTTCTAGAACAGCAGCTCTGATGGTGACCATTAGAACAACCTACAGGGGTGGCTGAGTTGCCAGCCTGCAAACAGCAGGGATCAGCTTTGCTTCACATCTACACACATTGCAAAGTGGGGCAAATGCTCTGTAAAACACTGCTTGTAACTACTGGTAATACACAGCCATCATTCTGTGCTGTCAGAGAAGGGCTGGGTCAAGAAATAGCTGAGATTTTGACTGTGATGGATTTGTTCCCAACAGCCTTAGGAAAAGAAAGGTTCCAAAGGTATCACTGTGCTCTCTCAAATGTCAGAAGTGCCCAATGTAAGCAACTCATATCAAAATAAGAAGTGGAGGGCCAAGCTAAAATAAGGAGGAGTTCAGGGTGCATCCTCAAGCTCTAATGGTGCATTCCCAAGCTCTAATGTGATTTAGAAATATTATCGGCTGTTAAGAAGCATCCAGTTCATGCAGCTTTTACAAATGCAAACTTGGTTTTGCAACCAACAGCACTTGTGATTGTGGCAGCAAAAAGACCGTGCAATTGTTAAACTTTAATTACTTGCACCATGTAAAAGTGAGGCAGGGAACAGTCTCCCTATGTTGAACAGGCTGAATAAGCAACTGGGATTTTCATTTTTCTTGGGCACCAAAGTCCTCTTGAGAAGGAGCTCCTGTGGTTGTGCAAGTGGGCTGGCACATGTTTGGGCAGATATTGAAAACAAAGCAGAAGTGGAAGCACTGAAATCCACATCAAGAGGCAGGAGTAGTTTTGGAGCAGGGTCAAAGCGAATGAAAAGGAAAATGAGAAAGGCTCTGTGATTGCTGGAGAAGTTGAGAGCAGCCAATATCAAGAATTAAGCTTTCCTCCTAAATCTCACTGAGATACCCTTTTCCCCGTGGGAAGTCACTGTGATACTTTTAAACAGGGATAAGAGGGCAGGGCCATGGAAGCTTCGTGACTTCCAAGGAGATGCCTGGTAGTGGCAGCTATTTCCTGGGCCACATCCTCCTCTCATGGTGGCTGTGCTAAATTTAAACTGAGTACAAGCCTGCACCAGGGTCGGGCAAAGGAGTAAGGGAACAGATCCCACCATCCCTACAGAGGTGCCTGGTGCCAGGCATACATTAAAATCAGCAGGACATTTGCTTTAACATCTGCAGAAGCCTCAGCTGTCACTGCTAATTGAGTCTGAAGGTTTTTTCAAATTCAACTAAGCACATTAGTGCAGAGATTTGCAGGAGAAAGCTGCTGCTTGGCCTTAACAAGTGAGAGGTGCAGTAAGAACTGGGGTGCAGATGAAAGAGTGACTGGTGAGCTAGTAGTGCACCAAGAAGCTCACAGGTTCCCTTGCAGGATTTGAGGTCCAGCATTTGGCTCCTCAGTATTTGTCATTCACTGTGTGGAACCTATACCCACATCCGACTCAACCTGCCCATCAGGTTTGTGCCCTGCTACAATTAAAGTGGAAGTTTTAAATCATAGCTCAAAACAGGCATATGCTTTCCAGATATTTCCAACCTGTCCTAGGGGAAATAACCTCAGGAGAGGGGATCTGTAGGGATTTTTGCCAGGGATAAATTGTGGCTCAATAAAGTGCATAACAGGAAGCAGCACTAAAGGATTATGTTTGCCGCTGTAAAAATCAAGTACCCAGAATTTAGCAGGTAACAGATTTAGTGCTGCCTCTGTGGACTTTATTGCATTCTACCCCACCCCACAAGAGTAGTTGATTGCAATGTCATAAACTGCTTTTTTCTACAGCGCTTATGTCTCTCTTATGGAGGAAATTTGATTTTCTAACCACATGATATTTAACTATAATATATTGTTAATGTGAATTCCCTCTAAGCAGCCTGGATGACAAATGTTGAGAATTCAAGAGTGGCTGTGTAACGTTATTTGGGATGCTTGAACTGCAAAAGTTTGTGCGCTGCTTAATTTTCTTTGCATGTAGCAGAACACAGTAAGAAGTATTTGCAATAAGAGTATAGAGTGTTAGAGAGAGAGAGAGAGAGAGAGGACTACTTCTAGACTGGGGTCTGTTGAAGGGAAGGGAATCTTCAGGAAGGGAATCTGCAAGGGATAGCATCATGATACTCCATGCACATTCCATGCAGGGCCCACCACAGGATGGGTGCCCACGAGAGAGAAGGGTCTGGCAGCTGCCACAGGGGCAGTGCCAGCGCAGGCAGCTGCTTCCACCCTCTGCTCCAAGCCCTGGGAGCACCTCTGCTCCCAAGCCACCAGCACTGGGGCCTCGGAGGGGTGGGAGTGTCAAGGTCGAGGTATTGAAGCATTGAGTAAAGAGAAAATAGAAACTGTTTGAGGGTTACTAAATCTGAAGTTAAAGAACGGCAGCAGGGGCACCCACAGTCACGAATCTCTCTTTGGACTGGGCCAAAGCACTTAGATCCAAAGCAGTCCCTCCACGTGGGGTACACTATAAATACCCAATAATTGCCTCCAACATGAAAGAAAGGGAATTTGTGGTGATCCGTTTGCAAAGGCAAAGAATCCTGTTTGTCTCTGTGGAAAAAGCAGCTGGGAAACACAGAGGAAGGGAAGCTGGTGCTGTTGTCAGTCCCTGCTGCGTGCCTTCCACCCAGCACTGTGAAGTTCCAGGCTGGATTGCCTCGTCACACTGCTGCAAGAGTAGGCCAGGTCCAAGGAGGGCAAATCCTTCAGGTCCCACTTCAAACCGGAGCTGTTTGATGTTAAACTGAAAAGAAAAAAAATTGTATTAAAAGGAAGATCAAATGACCCCACCACCCTTCTGCCAGAGGAGGCAGTGCTGTGGAATATTTTTAGGTTTTTGAAATTTAATAGTTAGCACTTCGTGATTTTCTGTGGGAAAAGAGTGAAATGGGGAAAAAAATCTTCCTTAGGCTTTCACTCCCCTGTGTCATAGCAAGCCTCTTCCCGTCCTTTAAATCACAGACTACAGAATAATGTAGGTTGGCTCAGGGAACCTCAAGTCTGACTCCCTGCTTTGAGCAGGTCCAATTACATGGGTTTGCTCAGGGCCATGTTCAGCTGAGGGTTGAGTATCTGCAGGGATGGCAATCACACAGTCACTCTGGCCCCTGTTCCAGCATGTGTTGTGAAAAATCCATTGCCCTATTAAATGAAGTCACAGAAATAAAGATTTTCAACCATGGCATCTTCCCATAATAATATTGAATCCATATTTTCTCCCATGATGTCAGAATATTAAAAACAAAATCAGGAAATAATAGCAGATGCCATAAAATATTCCAAAATGAAGTGTAAAACATTTTCACTGCATGTTTTTTTGTCCAAGCCACACAGTTCTCACATGGTTTTTCCAACTTTGACAGAAAGGCATGTTCTTAGGGGTTGTTGCCTGGTCTAAATCCTTCCAGTCATCTCTAACTAGAACTTTGGATAATGTTGCTGCGTGATGGGGTCCTGGCATACAGCCCAGAGCTGTCCTCCTCACTTGGGCTCTGGCATAAGAGCTGGTGATGACATGTTTGATTCTTTAACCCCTGTGCTGGCTTCTCTGCCATTGAAATGTCTCTAACCCAAACACATTGATCTTGGGAATGGCAGGACTGGGAGGCTGTTCCGTGCACTGTGTGGTTCTCTTTGTTTTGGCAGACACACTTTTATGTGCAATGCTGCTGTTTACAGCTGCATGTGTTCACCTGGCATTGCTCTCTTCTTTCGTTGTTACACACTTTGACTTTAGTGACCGAATGAAGTTTTCTGTTTTGCCTTCATTGTTTCTAGGTCTTTCAAAGGGTCTTGGTATTGACTAAAAGATGGGTAAACTACTTCAAAGGCTTCTCAAAGACCTAAGCACAGGTTTTAAGCACTGATCTCCCATCAGCACTGGTGGAGATCTGTGGGGAAACTGCTGAGGCACATCTGAGTCCAATTGTGCAGAGAACTTCTCAGAGGCTGACGGCAAGGGAGGAGCCTCACCTGGGCATTTTGCAGGTTGTCCCCGTACAGAAATGTGTTTTTTTAATCACAGAAAGAGCAAATCACTTGATGTTGAGGACTCTGACCCTCCTTTGGTCATGGATGTGAGCCTGCCCAAAGGTTCTCTCATGCAGGGCAGAAGAAAGTATAAATACCATATAAATACCACCATAGAAATTGTGTATCTCACCATTTATCTCCCCCTAATCTGGCACCAATACAGCAAGGTGTCAGCTGGAGGAACCCACTGAAAGGGCAGCCTGAGAATTGCTTTTAGAGGCAGGGCAATCTACCAGCCCTCTGCATTCAAAACTTCTGAGCCTTGCCCCTGAAAGCTGGGTTATTTAAATCCTTACACGGATAGAGAGTCCTTCTGTTCTGCCTCCCGGCACTCATTTCACAGTTTCAAGCCTTTTCACTTCATTTCATTAAAGAAGAAGGAAAAGGAGGAGAAGGAGAAAGTGAAGGAGAAGTGAGAAGGAGAATAGCACAAGCTGAGATTCTAGTCCTGCACAGAATCAGTTTATTTCTGTGTGTGAATATGTGTACATGCCTGTATGTATACATGCACATATATAAACAAATACAGACATATACATATTGGTACATAAATACACATATATATAAAAATACATATTCGTATAGACAAATAAATATAGGTAGGCATAAATAAAAATACATACATACATATATATGACTGATTTCCAAGAACAACTGTCCCTTTTTGAACAGTCTGTTTTCACAGAGCAGCTCCTGTACAATTCCAGCACCTGGCTTTCTGAGCACAGATGTCTGCTTTATAGATGAAGGAGCTGGCTTGACCACAAGTTTTGTCCTGGAGCTGAGAATAAACCTACTTTTTCCAAGTTGCCTTCCAGGGCACTTTTCTGCTACTCAGCTCTGCCTCCTGGTGTGCTCTTGCTCTGACTTGAATGAACAAAATGATACTAGAATTCCTCTAGGTGGGAAATAGCCATACTGAGGGCTGTCAGACCCAGGGCACTTGTGCAGAGAGAGGCACAAGAGCAAACAGATCAAGTTTTCCTACCTTTTCTCCATCATGGCATTGGCATTTGGCCAGGATACAGCATCCTGGGCCGTTCCTGTGTACAAGTGTAGTAGAAATATGATGCACATCTTTTACTCAGGAGGGGTATTCTACCAAGAATAAAAAGAATGCATCCCTTAATGGCTTTACCATTTATTATTGGCCTTTGCAGTTGTCAGTGTTTTCTGGTATATGAAAAACAAGTGATGTGTTCAGGTGAGTTGGTCTTTAACTGCTTTCAGCGTTTGTGACACACAAGTCCCTGGAGAGAAAGAGCTCACAACTGCTGAATTCCAAGGAAGCTTCAGGTCACCTCCTATAAAACATTTCTGTGGCTACACAAATGAGAAGACCACAAAGCAGCAGAAGTCCAGAGCATCTTTAGGAATAAAGGTCATGCAGTAGCTATCCTGGATGATTAATATACTTTACACCCGAGGTCGAGCTGGTAAGGAAACGTGGTCTGACTGTGAGTGTGGGTGGGGTAGCTGAGAAGGGGCTTCAGTCCCAGTTCAGGTGGTGCGAGAGTGACTCCAGAGTGTCCCCTGGATGGTCAGACAGGGAAGTTTCCTTAACATGAGAATGGCCCCTGACTCACAGCTGGGCTGATGCCAACACTAGATCATGGCTTTTTGTGTGTCTTGGCAGCCTCCATGGCTGGCAGTCCCCACCTCTGGGAGATCTGGGGCTTGGCTACACCAGCCTCCCAGGAAGATGCCAAACTAATTCCAAATGCAAGAGCTGGCACTTTGGTCAGCTCCTGTTGTCAGAAGAGGTATTTCTCCCCAGGGGCTAAATGGGCAAAGACTGTGGAGAGCCTACAGGACTGTGGCAGAACCCACAGTGAGGCTGTGTAAAAGGGAAGGACAAAGCTGATTTTAAATCAGATGTATTTCTGTTGCTCTCCCATTCTCCAACACCTGAAAGCATCTAGACATGGCTGTCCAGGATGCCGTGTGGTGACACAGAAGATGAGAAACAACAGATTCCATGCCTCCCAATAGCACCCATGACACTGTGTGACTGTAACTTTTGCAACCCAACCCAGACCTCAGCTGGCTTCAGCAATCGAGGGAAAAGTCACAGCACTGCTGCTCCAGCACCAATGTGCACCCAGCAGTCCTCACAGTCCCACCTGCTGCCAGTTCCCAGAATGATCTGTGCTCCATTCTGGATGGCACAGCTGCTCTCTTAACTTCCTACATGTCTGCCATTCCCTGACTTGTGCTCTGCTGCTTCTTCTGGCATTTCCACATATGTGCTCTCTTAGAAGAAACTGTCAAGTTCCCTTTGCAAATTGCTACAGGCCTGGAACATTTTACTTATTTGGACAAGATAGTTCTTCTCTTATTAAAAAATTTTTAAAACCAAACCCAAGACAGTCAGAGACAGTTAAATTAGTGCATGAATCCAACTGACCCAGAAAAATTGCATGAATGATGATCCTACAGTGTCACCAGCCAGCTCCTCTCTGCCGTGACGTTTGTTGGTGTCTGTTGCATACCTGGAGGAAAATTTCTGTGAGTCATAGGCAGAGAAAAGGAAACAAGACTTTGCACTGGGCATGAGGGATGAGAACAACTTGTTGTTCCTTTGTGGAGCTGATGTGCTCTTTGTCACTTCATGAGTGACATGGAAATCTAAGTCCTGGGCTTGTACAAACTGGGGGAATGCAGGTTGGTGGTCCAGGGGCAATCCAGACTTCTCTGTTTTTTCTCTGTGCTGTCATCTGCTGTAGCAACAGGGCTGGAAGAAAGCAGAAGATGAAGAACTCCCAGATGAGATGAAGAACTCCCAGCATCACTTCAAAGGTGTCTGTTGTGAACTTTGGAGCCCTGTACTGTGCATGTAGCTGCTGGCTCACACTGCACTATGGGGTGCACAGCCACTCTGCCTGTCCCTGGCTATTCTTCTCTCCATAGGACTGATTAGGGACACATTCTCATCTCTAGTCTGCTTTCAGGTCATGAGGTTAGTTCTGCCCTGACAAAGATTTGGCTGGCCTCAGTTTTTGCTGGTTTGTTTTTTTCTCCAATCCATTTCTCCCTTTAAAAAAAAAAAAAAAAAGTAAAATCAGGTTATTAGGGAGGAAAACTGTGCCCAGAAGGCAAAATGCTTCAATAAGAGAAAAAAGGGAGAGAAAAATACTGTTCTCTTTAGCCTGGCAGTAGCCAGGAAAAGCAGCAAGTCTCCTGGGAGGTCTTGTTACTGAAGATCAAAGAGGCTCAGAGAAGAATTGCGTGATTTGGAAAAAATCTCCAGAAAGCTCTTAGCTCCATCCACAAGCCACTTCCCATCCAGCGACTCAGCCAGTTAAATATCTTGTGAGCCCCCTTCAAAGCAGTGATCTCAAAACGGCAGAGTGTAAAGTGGGATTTTATGGCCCCATGCATATTCACAAATACGTTTATGCCCTGAGCGGGTTGTAGTTCCGAGGGCTCTTGTAAGGCAGGGACAGAAGCATCCAGGGAAGCGATGAGGTAGGTTGGGAGCATCCAAAGGATTTACTCACACATGAGCTGTAGAAAGCTGAGCAGAGAGCCATTAAGCAGAGCTACCCCATAACAAGAATGTTTATCAAGAGAAGGAGCTAATAGGCCTGGCCACTATTGCTGAGCAAGTTAAGGCAAGGTTTCCCCAGCACAGAGGTGCTTATTTCTTTTTCAGCATAATTCTGCAATAAAAGCTCTCTTTCCCCTAGGCATTAGTGGCAGATGACAAGCCATAAGTGTAATTGCACAGCTAAGATATCGCTCTTGCTGCAGCTAATGGTTTCTTTCCTCAATAAATGATACAGGCAAGAATGTTTGCACTTGGTCCTTCAAGTACTCTGAAAATCGCAAAATACTGAAGCATTTCCTGAGCTCAAAATAGAATAATGTATTCACAAATTATATTCAGAACACTGATACTTTATTCTGAATGAAGCAACAAATAGAAGGCAGACCAAGTACCCACCAGCCTGATCAAGTACTTAGCAGAAAGTGCTTCTGACTGTATTTGTAATGCATGGCAGTCACTACATCGCTACAGTCAAAATATTTGACTTTGTTTATAGATGTCAAAAACATTGCTGAAATTTATCTTTCCCAAGTGACTGTGCTTCTTCCGAGCAAAGATAAACAAATGCTTCTCTCAGAGTTCTCAGATCTCTAAGTGCTTCAGGTTGTCTCAACTCATCACAATACTGAAAGTCACTTTGAGGCAGCAGGAGGCTCCTGGGGCAAGTTCTCAGAAAAATACTGCCAGCATGCTGCCCTTCTCCACCTGACAACTGGACCCATAAATAAGATGCAGCTCACTGCAGGTTGTACTTAGATAGGAGCTACGATTCTTGGCTTGGAGAGCTGCCGAAGTGACCTGAGGCACAGGCAGGAGACAACTGTGCTGTCTCAGGGAAGGCGTGCCTCGCACTGGGATGTACCACAGGCTGCTGTCCTCCTTGCACCCGAGTAATCAACTGGTTTTTGCTAATTGCAGTGGGTCAGCTGTGGGCTGGGGAGCTGTGTCTGAGCTGGGGCATTCCTCATGGAAGGGATGTACGCCTGCTGGAGAGAGTCCCACGGAAAGTGTGAGGTGGTTCCAGGTCTGAGACCTGGGAAATGTGAGCTGTGACAGGAAGTGAAAAGAAAGGGCTGGCTTTATTTAACCTATCCTGGAAATTGCCTTCTCTGTCACCAGAACAACTGGGCTTGCAGCCTGCTCAGGAGGCTGCACACTGGTGATAAGCATAAATATTTAATATTTCATATTAATGAAACAGACTCCCGTGTGCTCTAAAGATAATAGTTGGCGAGCTGTCACTCGGAACATTTTAGGTGTGAACAGCTGCATTTTCCCCTGCAGCAATTTTCCTCAGTGAGAATAGTGATATTATTAAAGTTTGCCCAGAAAGCCTTTCAGCAGCTCATTAAACACAGCTGTGTATTCTGTGTAGCATTAAAGCAATTCACTTAGTAATTAACTAAATATATGATAAGACATTTTAACTAATATTGCTTTCCTCATGCCAATGGTTTTCATTCATCTCAATCCAGTGCCCTCCCAGCTGATGGCATGGCAGGGGGGAATAGATTTCCACATGGTGGGGCATGTTGTCTGTGAAGCCACTGCATGGCCCTGGCAGGCTTTTCCGTCTGAGCATGTCAGGTCCTCCTCCAAAGCAATCATCTGCCCTGGACTTGCCAGCCTTCTCCCTCCTGTCTCCATCCTACTTCTCCCAAACAGCATTCTTGAGATTTCTCCACATTTTGGTCTCCCCTTTTGGACTTCTGTGTTTCTCCTCCTGTGTCCACAGGTACCAGGCAGTTTCTCGCTTCGTGCTGATGCTGCTTCTCTCTTCATCAAGAGCCATTTGCAGCCCTGTGGGCTGGCCTGTGTCCCACAGCGGCTTTTTCAGGTACCTTTACTCCCTGGGGCCGTTGGATGGCAGAGCCAGAGCTGCTCTCAGCTGTGCAATGGCCTCAGGTTCAGGGGAGTTTTGTTTTGCCAAGGCTCCTGCATAGCGGTCACCCTGGGACCTGCTGGTCCCCTGAGCTTCACAGTGGGGAGCAGCAGGTCTGCTGCAAGGAGGTAGCTCTGGGATGGACTCTGGCCAGTCCAGCATCTGGCAGACAGCCCATGAGGATGTGGAGCCATGGACTGTGGGCTGAGCTATGCAGGAAGCAGGAAGGCAGATGGATAAGGATGGCCCAGGCCATTTCTGCAGCTAGGATTTTGTTGAGCAGCCAGACCTCAGGTGATCCCTCTGTTTGGTACATAGGAAAATACGTGGTAAATTCAGGAAGATGATGTATACACAGAGTTTGCATCCTTTCCTTAGATGGAAAAAAAAAAAAGGATTCAGCATTATCTGCAGAGCATCAAAGCCATCATTTCTCTTCTGTTGTTCATAAATGGTGGTATGATTTTTTTTCCCAACAATTATTTTAACATAGGGCATCCACTGAAGAAATGAAGCGCTTTATTACACCACAACGTCCAACATTCCTAAAGATACCTGGGACACTCCCTAAATTTAAAATGGACACACACCCCAACCTCAAGACAGAACAGAATATAATAATACGAATATAGTTTTTAGCAGTTTCCCTGTATGTTGATTTGTAATCAGAGAAGCAAATTTAATTGGCATAAATCCCATTTTTTTAATACTTTGGCCTTGTCCCTGAGTCATTCAAAAAGTTTTATTTTGTTCACTTCCACCAATGCAAGATGTTTTTAAGGGAAATGGAGAACCCCTGGATCAATCCACATTTCCTTACAAATAGTTTGCCACAGACTGGAACCTCTTTGCCTTGTTAGTACAATGCAGCCTGCAAAGCTCAGTGTTAGACAGAAAACAGAGCAGGACAAGGAACTTGCCTCATCTGAGCATTTACTGTAACTGTGCTGCCAGCCTTCCCTCCCCGGGTTGGGGAATGGCGTTTTGTGTGTTGGTGATGAGCTGTAATGGGATCCCACAGGAGGTCCCCATGTCACTACTTAACGTGCTGCTGAGCAGGAATCTGGGAAAATGCTGGTCATTATCCGTTTAGGCACTTGCAGCACCAGACTGGCAGAGAAGTACCAGAGACATCACACTCTGAGTTAAAGTCTGACACCTACAAATGAAGAGGGCATTCACAGGTTTTTCACTAGCAACCTTCTTCTGCTCCACAGCTTATTTGATTTTTGATGTTGTCAGCTGGGAGCTGTTAAACAGGACATATTAATAAACATATTTTTTCTTTTTCTTGCATGGTCCCAAGGTGTTATTTTTCCCTCTTACTTAATGGTGCTGTGTAACTATGGAAACCTCCAAACTCTCTTCACTCAAGTTTGCAGGGGTCAGGGAGAAGCAGGGGCAGAGAAAATGGAGATGTTTTTTCTTTGGCAGATTTCTTATAACTCCTAGACCCCACAAAAACAAGACACTGGTTCTCTTAATGGAAGGTATTTCTCTTGTTCTGTGAAATCTAATGATAATTTGAGCACTGACAAATTTTTCATCTCAGTCTTTATGTCCCGGATTTTTCCACTCATCTGGCTGACCTCGGGGTTCAGTTTTCTGGATGCTGCCCAACTCATCATCCACACAGGAAAGAAACAGAGGGAAGAGAGTAAGGAAAGCCATGGAGAATTGTAGAGGCTCCTACAGCCTCACTGGTGGACTCAGCAGAGAAACCAGAATCAGTTTCTTGCTCATCCCCTTAGCCAACACATCCCTTTGTGCATTTCTTGTTTTCATCCCAAGGTTAGAGCTTTTGGTCTTGCCCTGCCCTGGGAGAGTGACAGCAGCGGGGTCTGTGCAGTCCCTGCCTGCTCCTGGGCTAAAGGAGGTGGTGGGAGAAGGTGAGGGCACAGACAGGGTAAGAAGAACTTCTGTCCCATGGCAGGGGGAATTTACTCCTGAAGGACTAATCAGCAGTGCTTAGAGAAAAGCCTCCTTTGGTTCAGGAGTCAAGTAATGCAGGTGTCGGTGAGACCAGGAATAAAACATCCTGAGAGTAGCCCAGAGTGTGGGACATGTTAACCCTGCACAGGTGCAGCTGGCGAGTGGAATGACCTGGTGAGTGTCACCAGATACAGCAAAGACTACACAGACACAGAGGGGAGATGGGGGAACGTGGATGAGATTAATAATTGAGGTTTTATTAAGCTGAGGGGTGAGAGGCTTGCATGGGAAGTGCAGGCTCTTTGGGAGCACAGGGAAGGCCCGTGCAGCTCTTGTACCAGACGTGAGTCAGCTCAGATGGCACACCCTGCGTGGGCGAAGTCACACAAGAAAAATCCCCAGGGCAGGCTCAATGAGGGTGTTACTCCCTGCTTACCCTGAAGCATTTACATCCCTCAGCAGCTGATCCAAGTCAGTCCCATGTAGCTGCTGAAGCATCCACAGCTTTAAAAAAAAAAACCCTGAAGCAAAATGGGGAACCTCTGGAGGCTGACAGGGATCTTACACTGAGTATTTGCTGGTTTGGGGCAGGAACTTGTTCCTATTTGATAAGGCAGTGATCACTCCAAGAGCTTCCAGAGCTACATGAGGACAGGTCTAGGCAGAAGTATGCCCCATCTCTTCCTTAGAGATCTAGTAAGAAATGCCTGAACTCAGGCAAAAGGGCTGATGTTACAATTGGACTTGTTTAGAGTTCTATGATTATAAGACTTTTTCAAAACATCATAATGAGATGCAATATCTGGAATGCTCATGAAACCACAGAGATGCCCTTACCTTTTGATGGCTTTGGCTACAGTTTCCTACTGCAGCAACAGTCTCCATTTCATCAGCTAGTTCAAAGGATTTTAGGAGTGGAACGGGATGGTCTCTTCCATACAGTGCTTGCACTGCCCATCCCTGCCAGTTCATGGTTTTCCTCATGTTTTTCTGTGCTTTCATTTGCATTACGAATGTTCTGCAGTTCTGCATGAGAGACCTATAGTTCAGGAACTTCTTGTGAACCTGTTGCAGTTAAACACTTGCCTTGCTCATAATGCCTGGAGCAGGTTTTTGCTAGAAGCTTGGATAACACACTTTTCTACTCCTCGTTGTTCCTGGCTGCTCTGATGACTAAACCAGTCTTTAAAATGCATTCTTGTCAGGATTTAAACAGAGCAATGCTTTACCTTCTCAGCTGTGTTCTTTTTTTTTTTTTAATTTCATTTTGGTATTACAGCAGAAGGTCCACTGGGTTTGGAACCAGCAATAAACCTAAGTAACCCTTGGAGTCTTTAAGGTTTTAAGTTTCCAGCACCAACATTTTTTTGTGTTATTTTCTGTGGAATAATGGATGTCTATGACTGCCTCAAGAAAAAGTAGATTCTTGAAACAATTTTGAATACACATTTTTTATTGATGGTCAGTAGGGCTGGGGCACCTGGTTCCTTATAAGACCTTTGAAACCTCCGTAAACAATCCTGATCTCCACCTCCTGGTAATATTTTCCAGGGAAAGACTCAGTCTAAGGATTTATCGTGTCCCACCCTGATAGCGAACAGATATTTCTCCATGTGCCTTTCATACACATGCTGAAGACAACACATCAGACAAATAAAAAAAGAAAAAAACAGCTTTTGCTCTGGGCTTCCAAAAATCAAAAGACCCTCAGCTCATTTCCCTTGACAAATAATTGTTAATTTCTGAAGTGTTCAGCTTCATACCCTTGCAAGGATATGTATGATAACTGCATTTTCTCAATGGCCATCCAAAAAGAGAGAATAAAACTCCCAGTTTGCTCCTGTTGCATGACCATGAAATGACTACAACCTTTTATCCATGATGGTGGTTTCTTCTCGGGATCTTTTCAAATGGCTTGAAGATAAAGACTGAACAAAGTTCTCTGCATGAATTTGCTATTGCTTGGAAACAGGATCTTTGAGGACACAACGTGCCTTCATCAAGAAAGACCTCTGTTCTTTGCTAAATGACATTGTCACACCATGGGTCATCTGGCCTAAAGACCAAACTTTTCTTGCCAGGGTTTATGCTGCCCTTCAGTGCCCTGAAGTTCCCAAAATGTTAGCTTCAATTAATGGTCTTGGACTGCTTCATGGCTTTTATGGGATTCTTCCCTTGTAAAATGGAGGGGTTTGCACACCCTGCGTGGTTTCAAAGACCTGCACAGACTGCAGACCATGGACTGGATATATTGTACTCAATTTGGTTGTTAGTAACTTTGAGTTTTTCTCTTGGAGATTGAAATATGCTTTGTTGGCAAACCAGACAGGTTTTTCCCAAGGAGGAGGAGAAAGGGGCAGCAGTATGGTCAGTGTAATCTGTGGGATTAATGAGGCTGTGCCATTTCCCACCAGCGGAAGATTTGGCCCACTGTGCTAACAACATTCCATAGGGAGTGTCCTGGAGCAGAACACCCTAATCATGCTGTTAAAAATAATCTCTTCCCATTGCTTCCAAGTGCTCAAGCAACTTCCTATGCAGTATTTTAAAAATTATTCACTGCATGTAATTTAAATTTCATTGCTTTACTTGGTGGGGGGGTGGGGCAGGGAGAAGCTATTGTAGTTATTTTATTACTGGCTACAAACACCGGCAAAACCCTGTAAGTGAAGTTAGAGTTACAGTGAAATTTCTCAGCATGAAAATTAAACCTCCTTCTTAGGAGACCATAGCTATTCTTCTTTGGGCTTCCAAAAATTCTTATTTAAATTTTTTCGCAAAGCCCAGTACAAATAAAAGGTTTCTGCCTTGTTCTTTTCCTCTTTTATGGGCAAGAGAACATTGGCCTCAGCAATGATGTGCTCCTGTGGGCGTCCTTCCAGATGTGCCCTTGGGAGTTGCTACGGTTGGTTCTGCAGCTGCCTGGACATCATTGTCCACTGCAGGGCCAGACATCATCCTGACCTTTGGGCCCTCATCAGTGGGTTGGACTATTCATAGGTCAGGATCTGTCACAAGAATTCTGAGGAGCACAACAGGACTTCAGGAAAATCTAGTGTCTCACATTGCTTTGCTTTCCTTCAGCATGTTATCTCAGGCTTCTGCTGAGATCTTCATTTGTTGATGAAATATTTCAACAGCTTCTTTAGAAGGATGCCAAGCAAGCAGAAAATCAAAGCATGCATTATGTATGTGAAGATACTAGTTCTCAATTTTTGTACAATTGCTTAGATCAGATCTTGACAGGATGTGGCTGTGAAGTTGTTCCACTGATTTCCAGTCAGTCTGTAATTGCCTAGAGATCTCAGCCCATGAAAACACATCACAGCATCAGCCAGGGTCCCCCCAGGGGTACCCTCATGGTGTGGGTAAACCAGTACTGGAGATAAAAAGTGCAAAACACAGATAAGCAGGGAGCAATAAATAGCAGGAGGAACATATCAGCGGACTGTGCTAGAAATAATCCAGCCTTCTGTCCCTGCTGTGAATCTTCCCCAGCCCGTTTCATTGCAGAGATAGGTGCTTCATGAGAGCCTGCTCTCACCAGCCTCCCCTCCCAGAGCCAGCTGTCAGGCTTTTTGGCAGCCCTCATAGAATAATTTGAGTGGATAAGCACTTTTTAAAGGTCATCGAGTCCAATCCCCCTGCAATTAACAGGGACATCTTCAACTAGACCAGTTTGTTGAGAGCCCCATCCAGCCTGACATTGAATGTTTCCAGGGATGGAGCACCTCTCTGAGCAACCTGTTCCAGCATTTTATTATCATTCTCATTATAAAAAGTTATATCTTGTATCTGGCCTAAATCTACCCTCTTTTAGTTTTAAACCATTATCCCCCATTCTATTGCAAGAAGCCCTACTAAAAAGTTTGCCCCTGTCTTTCTTTTAAGACTCCTATAAGTATTGAGAAGCCATAAGAAAGTCTCCCTGGAGCTCCTTCCCTGCTCCAGGCTGAACAACCTCAGCTCTCTCAACCTTTTCTCACAGACAGAGTAGCTTTTCATGTCCTCTTTGGCAGTGTGCTCATGCTTACTTGCCACACCCAAGAGAGAAGGGGCTGAGATCCCCCCTCAGTATGCTGGGATGTCTGAGACAGGGAGTTGAGGCATGCCTGACAGTTGTTCTGTATTTCAGACCCTGACATAAAGCAACTCAGCTGCCCTGGCTCAGGTCATCTCCACCAGTTCATAGGATTGGCAGACAGAGAATTTCTTTTTTTTTTTTTTTTTTTTTTTTTTTTGTTTTTGTTTTTTTTTTATTTTTTTTATTTTTTTCTTTTATAGGGAG
>VZTX01024419.1:231465-316215 GCA_013400915.1 Pardalotus punctatus
TTTTTTTTTTTTTTTTTTTTTTTTTGTGTGTGTTGCATTAATTTTAAATTTCTTCAATCTCTGACTTGTCAGGGAGGGAAAAAAGAAAACCTCATTACCTCTTTTCTAGAGATGTAGTTTAAAGAGGAGATAGTATGCTTTAATTTTTTTTAAGTTCTTTCAAGCAAAATGAACATTCATTTTGTGCCTGAAAGCATCTATTTTCTGAGCCATAACTTCTAATCTCTGTTATTCACAATGTACCCTTTGGCTTCTTGACATTCTTTAGAGATGCCCCAGTCCCTGGCAACATGTCACTCTTACTAGGACTGATTTCTACAGACCTTGAGTGACTTCTGGGAAAACACTGGGCTCCTCCTCAAGAAGACAAGGCAGGCTGGTTCTCACCGTTGCTGGAAGAGCAGCAGTCTCCCAGTATCAGCTCTGTGCACTCCAGCCTCTTAATTTTGTGCTGCTACTTAATTTTGTGGGCAACTAACATGAGACTTGATGTTTTGTTTGGTTCTTCACTGCATTTACTATCTCATTAATTTGGTCCATAAATTGAGCTGGGTGTTGCTCAGACAAGTCATGCAGATATTAAGCAAGTGAATGTAAGGTGATTGGCTGCCAGGGAGCAGAACAGTTCTGCACAACAGTCCAAAAGACGGTGAACTTTGTGGCAGCATCACCCTCGTCGTCAACACAGGAAAGATGCAAACCCAAGTAAGTGAAGAACACTTTAAACTCTCTTTTCCTGCCAGCTCTGAGCTGCCTGAGTTCCCAGCACTAACAGCTAGAGCTTATTTAACAACCTAAGAATATGCAACAGAGAACTGTCCTGAGGGTCCTGTAGTCATTGCAAAAATTGAGATACTGCAGGTCAATAAATAACCTGTTGGTCTGACATGCATCATTAAACCACATACATAAAAGATTCTTATGGAGTGACTCTGTGACAAACACTGCTCTTACTTCTCTCAGTACAATGCTTCTAGAGAAGGAAAACAAAGACCCCAAGCAGTCAAAGGAGCAATTCCAATTCAGACCCTGTAGGTTTAGTGCTGGTAGTTGAATGTCTTTGCCCTGTACAGAATTTCTGCTTTCCTTTGGGGTAACTGCTGTCTTTCAGGGTGACCAGTATCAAAGTTGCCTATTCTGGTTTTTTGTAGTCTATACTCATACTTCAAACAGACACAGAGAACTGAGCCTGCAAGCAACAGCTTGCAGCTTTATTTCATGTCCTGCTGCCATGACAGTGGCCCTGGCAAGAAGCCTTGGCAAGAGGAGGTTTGCAGATATGAGTGTCCAGCTTAACTGCAGCTGCTGTTCCTCTAGGATTTCTCACTGCACCCTCTGTTTCATATCAGACCTTGGGGAAGTCAAGTGTAGAACACCTATAGTGAAGCCTGGTGTGACAGACCCCCTGTGACTTCCTGTTCTTGGAATCTGCTCGTGCCAGCACAACAGTGACAGCAGGACTTGTACTGACACCCTGGGTTGGTCAGGTGTGCTGTCACTGCCAGAGCAAGTGTCCACATCTCCCAGCCATGCTGCCAGTGTGGAGCTCAGCAGCAGCTTTTGGAGCCAGCATTCACTGTGCACCTGAGTGCCAGCAGCTCCTTTTTGGGGCCAGCAGCCTTCTGCTGAGCAAATGATGTGTGTGAGACAGGTGGAGTATTATTTGCTACTGCCAGCAATGGGAAGGAGAACACATAAATAATGCGAAGAACAGATCAGTTGCTTTTTTTACTACTCCTGTGTCTCTGACCGCTGCCATACAGAACCCAACTATGATGCATTAGGTGCCAGGTAACAATAATATTTAGATCTCAGAGGAAATGTGCAGTGGAACAGGAGTCAGATGAATTTTATCCTGGCTGGGAGGCATCTTTGAGCAGCCTCTGGGCCTGCCAGATCCTGCTTTGCATATATGTTTATTGCTCTGTATAAATGATTGACTATTTTTCTGATGGCACAATCTTCAAACCAGCTTAACTGTTACGAGTGACTTATTTTCCTGTGTGACTCAGCACAAGCAGCAGTTTCAAGGCCCAAACTGACCAGCTGTGTATCAAAGGTGGAAAAGCAGAGCAACCAGGCAGAGCAATTCCTTTAGATATGAATGTTGGTATAATTTTTTTATTGGGAAGAAGCAGCAAGGGTTTCAGCTGGTGCCACATCACACAGCATTGTCAGGTGCAGCATCACTACAGCTGCTGCAACTCTGTCATGCATATGCCTAATAATGGAGACACCTGGGATTCACATGTCACAGCCACTGCCATAAAAATGGTGCCTATGCCCAAATAATAATAAAAGTCAAGCACCCAGAACTCTTGAAGAAAACAAGTGATCAGAAAGATGTGAGATGAGTGGACTAAAAACAGAGGGAGAGAGATAGAGAGGAGAAAAAAGGATACTGACCAGGGCAGGAATGTTTCTGCTCACAAATCAATGAGCAGGCATATTTTAAACACCCACTGAAGATTTCAAATTACCGAAAGCTGCCTAGTTTCAGCAGTTGCACATCACCTCTAGATTAGCAAAGATCTGTATTGTCTTTGCCACTCTCCTTGGCATCTGATCTTTGGTCCCAGATATTCCCTCTACAGCAATATTGGAGTTTTACAGCATGGGAGAATACACAGACTGGCACAACAGAGGAGGAAATGAAACACCACACAAACTGTGCTGCTTTTGGCTGGGGTGGAGTTAACTTTCTTCTCAGTGGCTGGTATGGGGCTGTGTTTTGGATTTGTGCTGAACACAGGGCTGATAATACAGAGATGGTTTTGGTTTTGCTGAGCAGGGCTCACACAGAGCCAAGGCCTTTTCTGCTTTTCACATGGCCACACTGTGAGGGGACTGGGGGTACATGGGAGATTGGGAGGAGACACAGCCAGGACAGGTGACCCCAACTGACCAGATTCCAGACCATGCCACATCATGCTTAGTGTATAAAGTGGGGGGGAGAAGGAGGAAGCGGGGCACATTTGGAGCGATGGTGTTTGTCTTCCCAAGTCACCACCGTGTGTGATGGGGCCCTGCTCTCCTGCAGGTGCTGACCACCTACCAGCCCATGGGAAGCAGGGAATTAGTTCCTTGCTTTACTTTCCTTGTGTGTGTAGCCTTTCCCTATCAAACTGTCTTTATCTCAGCCCATGGGTTTTCCAGCTATTATGCTTCCCATTCTCTCCCCGATCCTGTTGGTGGGAGAGTGAGCAAGCGGCTGCCTGGGGCTTGGCTGTTGGCTGATTTTAAACCACGACACAAACACAGGCAGGAACAGTAGGGGCAGCATCTGCAAAGGTAATAGCTGATTTTGCTGCCACAAAACAAAGCAGTGACCACCTGGGACATGGTGTGTCAGTCACTGCTGGCTGGCTGAGGAGAAACAGGGTTTTGGCAGAAACCCTAAAAACACTTTGGTACTAAAGGCAGCTGCACTCTGGCAAGGTACACCCTCATGGCCTCATGGATATTGTTGATGGCCTTGGTATGGCATCTTTCATGACACCTTGTTGAAACCGGATTCTTGCGGGCGCTCATCAGTCCCCAACATGTACAAAAGCAAACTGTTAAAGTGCAGGTTTCCATGGAGAATGTATTACACTTTCTCCTTGCATATCTGAAGTTCCTACCAAGGAGGAGCCAAAGCAGTGTGATGAATTTTTTTGATATTGCTTTTACAGTGGGAAAACATACACTGGAGAGTGACTTTAGAACATTAGAGATTTAGAGGCAATGAGCCAGGCAAAATCCCCAGTGTTTTGCGTTATCAGTTGTTAAAAATTATCAGTCTTGCAAAAACAAATTAACAAGATTGAGACTTTGCTATTATTCAGAGATAGGAAAACCCTAAAGAAAATCACATCTCCTCTGAAAATTTTGTCTGCTGGCATTAGAGTGCATAATTCTTCCTTTATTAGAGCAGGAAGCCTGCCCTTGAATGGTTCATTATCAGCCTGCATCTTGTCCCTCCCAGTGGCAGCACTGTTCACAAATCAATGACTAATCCTGATCCGAATCAGTTATCAGATAGGATGGATTTTTTTTTTTTCTCTGCCCTGAGACAGCAAAGAAATAGCTGTTAACATCACTTTGCTGAAAGTATTCCAGTGCAGGACAGACCTGATGTGTGTCTCACAGGAGTGCAGTGGGATACTACAAGCAAGTGTTGCTCCAAGACAATTTAGTGTTTTGGAAAGTCTCTTCGTAAAATGTAGCTCCATTTTTTTAGGGTGGGAGGAAAGTAAGTGTAATAAATCTCAAGAAGGAGGAAATCTATCCTCTTTGAGTTGAATCTTTAAGCTGAACTTCAGGAACCAGCTTTGAGGACTGTATGTTACTTTTTCTTCATCTTTTTTAATCTATGCAGCATTCTGAGAGCCTAGTTAGTGCATAAAGTAACTCCCATTAGCACAAGACAAGACAACTCGGCCCTGCTCACACTGCTGGCATTGAGCAGCTGTCCTGGTGTAACAAGGTACAGTGACTAAACAGTCATTTCACCTCCTGGGTAACAAATTCGTACAAGGCAAATTTCTTCTCTTTGGTAAACGATGCGCAGAAAGAGGCATTTCCATTAGAATGCCCAGTGCATAAATATAAAAGAGGGTTTAATTCTCTACATGACACAATTACTTCCAAAAGGAAGAACTGGAAATAAATACCTCAGCGAACATATCTGCAGGAATTTATGAGAGACTAATTGGTTTTATCCTTGGTGACACTGTCAGGGTCATGTCCTGACATATGCAATGTCTTAATGCTGTGAGAACAGGCATATTTGAAGTGCCAGAAGATAAGATAAAAATCCTGTTTAAAAGATTATGTCTTGCATCAATTTTCTGCCAGCAGCTGGTCTGCCAGAACACTACAGGAAATTCTTCTTTACAGCTTCTGGGTGTATTTTTGTTCCAAGGTACAAAGCAATCATTGTGTTACATGCTGAATGTATGACAAATACTGAAAACATTGTAGGTTGTGTGCTTCTGCTCGCTAATGCAAATGAAGCAATTTGTTTTACTGTAGTCTTTAACACTGAAACCAGTGCATCAGGAAGGAGACTGGTAATGCAGTATACGGACGTGCCTGTGTTGGAGAAGATAGTATTTACACCAATAACTCCATTGCCTTTGCTGCACAGAACGGAGGAAAATAAGAAAGAAAAAAGCAGCTGTGAAGCCTCTCTAGCAAAATTTTCCCTGTCCTAGCCACTGTTCTGAAAGAGCAAGAATTTGTTCCCTAGCATTCTGCCTTCTCATCCTTGGGAGGGTAACAGCTCTCAGGCACAGTGACAGGCGCGGTGCAGAGCCAGCTCCTGCCCCAAGGGGACAAGGTGAGTGCAGCAGGCTGAACTGCCAGGCCACCGCCTTACCCTTGCTGAGAGCGAGTTCAGGGTCCTGAGCAGCTCCTAGAGCACATCAAGTCTATGGCACTGGATGAGATCCATCCTGGAGCTCTGAGGGAGCTGGTGGAAGGACTCACCAAGCCACCCTCCATCATTTCCCATCAGTCCTGGCTGACCAGAGAGGTCCCAGATGGCTGGAGGTTGGTCAGTGTGGCACCCATCCACAAGAAGGGTTGGAAGGAGGATCTGGGGAACTCCAGGCCTGTCAGCCTGACCTCAGTGCCTGGCGAGTTTATGGAGCAGATCTTGAGTGTGATTACATGGTATATACAGGACAATCAGAGGATCAGGCCCAGCCAGGATTCGTTTAGGAAAGGTCCTGCCTGACCAACTTAATCTCCTTTTATAACCAAATGACCTATCTAGTGGGTGGAAAAAAGGGAAAAAGCTGTGGATGTGTCCACCTGGACTTCAGCAAAGCCTTTGACACCATCTCCCACAGCATTCTCTGGGAAAGCTGGCAGCCCATGGCTTGGACATGTTCACCAGGTTGAGAACTGCCTGGATGGTTGGGCCCAGGGTGCGGTGGGAATGGTGCTGCATCCAGCCGGTGTCCAGTCACCAGTGGTTTCCCCCAGGGATCTGTGTTGGGCCCAGTCCTGTTTAATGTCTTTACTGATGATGCGGGTGAAGGGATCGAGTGCACCCTTCATAAATTTGTGGATGACACCAAGCTGGGTGGGAGTGCTGATCTGCTGGAGGGCAGGAAAGCTCTGCAGAGGGACCTGGACAGGCTGGATCCATGGGACCTATGGACCAAGGCCATTTGTAGGAGGCTCAGTAAGGCCAAGTGCCTGGTCCTACACTTTGCAGTACACTCTTACACACCCTGCAGCACTACAGGCTGGGACAGAGTGCCTCGAAAGCGGCTCAGGGGAAAAGGACCTGGGGGTGCTGGTTGACAGCCCCTGAACATGAGCCAGCTGTGCCCAAGTGGCCAAGAAGGCCAATGGAATCCTGGCTTGTATCAAAAATAACATGGCCAGCGGGACCAGGGCAGTGATTCTTCCCCTGTACTCAGCATTGCTGAGGCCACACCTCGAGTGCTGTGTCCAGTTCTGGGCCACTCGATTCAGGAAGGACACACAGGTGCTGGAAGGAGTCCAGAGAAAGGCAAAGGAGCTGGTGGAGGGTCTGGAACACAAGTCCTACAAGGACCAGCTGAGAGGCCTCAGCCTGGAGACAAGGAGACTCAGGGGTGACCTTATCACTCTCTACAACTCCCTGAAAGGAGGGTGTATCCAGCTGGGGGTTGGGCTCTTATCCCAGGCAACCAGTGCCAGGTTACTTGTGGGTAGAATTGACTCCTTAAGGTTTAAGGCTGGACATGGTTCAGTGACCTCAGACCCAGGGGGAGGTTAACTAAGCTTGGGAAGGATGCATCATTGATAATGGACACAAAGAATGCAGAATTTATGGGCCACAAGGACATTTGGCAAAATTCCTGCGACAAAGAAGAAACTAATAAAGACAACTCAGTGCCTGTGCTGCATTAGCTCTGACTGGGTAAAAGGTAATTCTGGCAGGGACAGAGCATGGCCACCGACCGAGAACGCACCTCAGACCAAGAGAAAGCCTGAGCATGCGGACTAATTAGTTTGAGAAGTGAGAGAATCACTAAACAATAGCAGAACACTAATTAACAAGAGAACTATGTAACTTGTAGCCAATGAAGACTAATTCCTTTATTTGCTAAAATGCATAAACAGTAAAAAGTTTTGATACGTGGGGTACTTGATTTTTGGAGTATCACCGAGCAACCAGGCTTGTGCAACTCTGAAATAAATAATCTGTGTCGCTCTCGAGTGTGTAATTATTGGCTTGTTGCACACCGTTTTTGTGGACAACAACGGTACTGTAATAAGAGCAAAACCCTAAACACTTCCTTAATGCCAATATTTATTCCAAGCATCAGAAGATGAAGCATTAACAACTTTAAAGGTTTAGTTCAAACTATGAGACACCAATGGTGCTGGAAAAGAAGTACCTGAAAAGAGTCTCTTCCAAAAGAGAGATTTCAGGGTCCACAGAGCACAAACCCAGACCGGGCCCCGCACGCACAGACCAGGCCCGCCCCGGCGGGCGCTGGGGACCTGCCAGGGGCTTTCCTTCTGCGGCTGCTCATCGCTTGCCTGTCTGTGGGATTGTTAACGGCGCAGGAGGGAGCCGAGGCAGGGGGAGAGTGTCAGTAAAGGCTCCAGTAAAGTGTCAGAAAAGGCTTCATCTGCGTGGTAGCTGCGGCTTTTGCGTCTCCACTTTAGTTTATCCCCAGCCGTTTTCTCTCTGGCTGCGCTTTCTCATCAGGCAGTGCGCGGGGCACCTCAGTACGGTGGCCGGGAGCGGGGCGAGCCCGTCATGGCGGCGGCGGTGGTGGCGGCGGCCGGGCGGGCGTGTGCCCGCGGTGCGCTCCGAGCGGCCTGGCGAGGTGATGGGGCAGCGCGGGGTGCCGGGGGAGCCTCCGCGGGGAGGGCAGCGGTCACCGGCCCGGGCAGTGCCGCGGGAGGCGGGGAGTTTCCCCGCTGGGCGAGGGGAGAGCGCTGCGTGTGCACACCCGGACATCCGTCCATGTGCACATCCGTACATCCGTGTGCACATCCATACATCCGTGTGTACGTGCACCGCAGCCCGGGCGAGGGGTTTGCAGTGTCCCTGCTGCCTTCCCTTGGATCTGAGATGTGGCTTAGTGAGAGCAGCCCCTGGTGCCTCCCCTGCTCCTGTAGGAAAAGCGCTTCGGGCTGTGTTGAACTGAGCTGCCCCTGTGACACTTTGCAGTGGCTGCTGTGGCACAGCGTTAAATGGCCAGGGATGAACTCAAACCCAGCACACAGCCGAGTGAGGGCTGTTGGTGCGTGGATCAGAACATTCCACAGCTGCCCACGTTGCCGTGGTAGTTCCCTCACTGAGTCCTACAAGAGCTGAATAACGATTCAGTTTTGTATCTCAGCAATGCCAAGGGGGTTTTCTAAACAAACGTCAGTGTTTTTTAAAGCTTGCATTTTGCCACGTAGTGTCAACATAGTTGCTCTTGCATGTGTTATTCCTCTCCAGTGCAGGAAATGTGATAAATACTGGATAAAATAAACATGTGCTTCAGATCATAGATGGAGTTTAGGTAGGCAGATCTTACTCAACCTTAGAGGGTTCTGGGCAGGGCAGCTGTGTATTTGGAAACCTGAATCAGTCACCCATCACCCCATCAGAGTAACTTGGGCAGTAACATCTGCCTTAAGATGATGGAGCAGGGTAGTTTGCTTTGTTATTCAAATTATTATTTTCTTCTAATTCTTTCTACCTTTTTCCTGTAAAATGTCATCCTGGACGTTTTAATTCATAGGAATCCCAAGTTTCTCTAATTTTTCTGTATATATCTCTTTCTGGTTTTTAATCCTCTTCAGCAGCTTTTCAAAATTAAAATGTGTTTTTTTCCCAAGTAGAGGTTGAAGTATGCATAGTAGGAAGGGAAAACATTTTTGTCTTCTACAGCCCTCTAAAAACTTTCTTGCCTCCAGTCCTAAAAAAAATAAATAAAATCTAAGTAGTTAATGAATTTCAGGTCTCTTTTCATCTATAATGAAAATCTATAATGAAGTGATGGCAAACTGTGATTAAAGCCTTAACATTAAGGGGGGCTTGAAAACAGGCCAGTGGTGTTTCCTTAGTGGAGGGAAACATTTTCATGCTAGTCACAAGCATATCCTTAAAAAACCCCAATCATTTCTTGCAGGTAAACCAGGAAAAATAAAAGGCTGCAACTGCTCCTAAATAATTCATTAAAATCACTCTATCAGCAATATGCTAGAAGCCTCTAACCTTCTTCTCTTTGTGACATTTTCTATTGCAATATTCTCCCTCCCACATTCTGCTTTGCACTTCAAGACAGAAGGTTCTGATTCCCTTTGAAAATCACTGGTTTTTCTTCCGGTGCATATATTTGCAGAAAATTCTGTTTTAGGGAAGGAAATGTGCTATATATAAACACCTTTCTGTCTTTGTTCTCAGGCTTTGCTTGTGTGCCAGTGAAAGGGAATTGCAGTTCATACTCTAGCCTGGCATGGGCTTTCCAGACACGGTGCTCCCTCGCTGCCCCTTGGACTGGGACAGTTGAGCAGTGCAGGAAAAGCAGTTTCTTCAACACATGTAAGTCTCAAGTTGGATAAAAATTATTAACTGCAATAAACAGAAGAGGAGAAAAAAATACTGCCTTGGAGAAACTCAGTCATGAAAATCTGTCTATACTAATTCTTTTTGTATCTCCTTAGAGCACAGTTGCAACTACGGGTGTTGACAGAAGTGCATGCACAAAATCAGGTTATTATCTTTTAATAGCAAACAAGGGTTTGCTTTATGTTACAGTGAATCCATTTAATTTATGTCATTATGGATGGGAGGGGGAAGCATCTTCTCCTTCGTTTCCTAGGCCTTTATTAAGACTATAAATCGTGTGTTTATCTTCTAAATTATTTTTGAGCCCCAGGCCAGACGTGCTGTTCAAGCTGCACTGTCTCAAAAATGAAATTACTGAAATGCAAGATTGTGTTACACAAAAACTGTTGGTACCATCCTGCAGATTGTCTGGTCGGGTGCAGTTATTTTCCTCCAGTCCTGAAAGAAGTTGCACCCATGCTTAACATAAGTGAGGAATGATGGCTGTTTAAATTCACACTCAGGACTGTAAACTGAAATAACTGTGGGGCCTTTTCACCTGCTTTGTGGTTCCTTGTCCTATCCCATAGGGGAAGAGAAGGAATGGTAATTAATGTAATTTATGGTTGCAGAGATAACTGCAGCAATTTGAGAGTCAAAGTTTGATTGTTTATAATCCATAGAATTTAAGAGCTCTGCAAAATCAGACTCTGAGAGCTGGTGGTCTCTTCCTATTCTCAGTACCTGGGTGACTGTGTTTGCTTTCTTTATGTCTGCTAAAGAACGGGGGTTAAACAGTCAGGCTGGGCTTGCTGCTCATCTTATTGAGTAAATTTTGACCGTTGACTGATTCCAAATACTTGATGGTAGAGAGATCTCCAAAGGCGTGGAAAAGGCTGCAGTGTGAACTGCAGGCTCTGCATGGAAAAGGCTTTCTAAGGATGCCACCTGCAGGAAAAACTTGTTTAGACTAGCAGCAACAAGATAAGAATGTGTAAGAAGCACTGTTGTTATTTTGTTTATCTGAAATTTAACATGTGGCACCACAACTGATTGCAAGCTGATTACAATTTGTAGGTTAGATTGTTTCCTTAATTAGGCTTCTGCTCATATTCACAAGTGCTAGCTGAGCTCTGTTTTACTAGGAACTTTTCCAGATGTGTGGTTAAGTGACTGAATTAAAAATATTTCCTGGGATGGCATCTGTGTTGTTTGATTTAGTAAAATTTTATATATTTAGGCAAATTATCTAAAATTATTGGCTTATTTAACAAGATGTAACAACCTGGAAAAAATAAAGCATATCTCCTTTATGTATTCAGCAGACACAGTAACCATGAGATTCAGAAGACTGGGGGGTTTATATTTCCAGTGACAGTTATTGGAAGAACAGTTTCTCTTAGAGAAATAATAAATAAAATCTTCAGAATTCAAATGAAGTAGATACAAACAGTATGAATCAGTCATATCCTTAACAGTGCAGTTGCTTCAGAAGTGGTAACATTTAAAATGCAGATATGACCATTTTATGTGAAGTAGTTGTCAAGTGAAATGTCAGCCAAATGACAGGGCTTTGTGACTGAGAAAGGTGACTGTATTTTTCTATCTCGTTAGTAGATGCTTACTTATCTTCCATCATATCTTGAGTAATATTGCTGAGCTCTTGTCAGTAGGATCATCCATACTTTCAACATAACTATTCTTTTTAATAGTTTAACTGGTTTAAAGAGAAGGAATTCATTTAAATAAGAGGAATTGCAATTATCCTAGGCAATCTCTGATCCTTACCCAGATAGCTGTCTCCTGCAACTCTGACACAGAAGCATACACAGGGATTTATTCTTGTCCTATGGCATATTTCAGTGAGTTTGTAATTAAATGATGTAAAATTATCTCCTTATTCCATGCTTATTCTTTCCCATTTCCACCCTCTTCACCATGAGAAACCATTTGCATTCACTGGTTTGGCTGTTTCCCAGCCTTAGGAGTTTTCTTTGACCCCAGGCATCCAAACCAGCATAATTTTCTCAGCACCCATTATGTATTCAACTGTATGTGAGAATAAAGAGCTTTTATTTGATACTGGGACTGTATAAAAATTATACTTTCCTACTCACAGTATATTTCCATTAGCTGCCCTTGGGAGCTAGCCATGGGATCATAGAATGGTTTGGGTAGGAAGAGACCTTAAAGAGCATCCAGTTCCAAAGCCACTGCTGTGGCCAGGGACACCTTGCACTGTCCTTAAGGCTGCTCCTTAATTACATTACATTAATTACATTACTACAATGTTTTTGTCGTCTTATGTGAATTTTCTTCGGGTTAAATTGTTCATTTTGACAGACATGTCTAACTCAAGGATCAGAATTAAAAAATATTTACTTTTTCAATTTACAAAGAATTTTTCTTGAAGTATGAACACTCCATATAAATAATTACAGAATTGCTTCTTGTCGTTTTCAGTGGTGTCATAAGAAGAGTTTTGGTGTTTGAGCACTAAGGATTTAAAGAGTTACAACTGTACAACTGCTTTTTAAATATTTTTTTCCTTTTGCAAGAGAGTTGTCTGTGTATTGAAGAACAGTTGGTGAACTGCTTTTAGTCAGAAAAAAAAGGGAAATTGATATAAAATGCCTTATAGTTAATTGTACTTGGAGGGGCACTCTCTTGGGTTTTCATTTGTTTCTCTGCAGTAATACTTTTCAAAGGCATCTAGCCTCTGATTTTCATTTTGTTTTGAGGAACTGAACCAAGTTTAGTTTAGTTTGCCATTCTCACTGAAATCTTTCTCTATCATATCCGTTTGGTGACACTGAGGCATGACAGTTATTAAAAATAAAAAATTAAAGCTTTAATAATCAAAGCAACCATCAAAAGATAGTAGCATTTACAATAATATATTTTAGCTACATTAAGGTCCTTGATTTTTAATAAAATGTTATAAAGAAAATACAATTTCTCAGATGCTGGGATTGTAGCTGGGTTTATTCAGGGTTTGAATTGTGACTGACAATCAACATGACAATCCCACATCCACAACTACTTCTGATATTGTGACAAATGGCCAGTTTTAGAAAATGTGAAATTCTAGTCTAAGTGCACTGTGAAAGTGCGCTCAAGTTTGCAGTTAAGTGGAGTTATTCCCTGTGTCAGTGTAGCATGTATGAATGCATCTTTTGGAATATTTTCCAGGCCTGAAGTTTTATTGTTCTATTGTCATGAAACAGATTTGTTTCCAGATTTTGAGAGAAATGTCCAAAACTTTCCCATGCTATCTTGTGGGAAAAATAATTAGACTATAGATGTCTTTTTCTGCCAATAAATTTTCAGACTCACCGAAACAAAATTTTTATGCTATCCACATAATTAGAGCTTTTGCACTTTTTAACAATGTTATTAAATTGCTGTGAATAAGTAGGTAGCCCCAAGAGCTTCAGACTTGTATTAGCAAAAGCAAACAGTGGTCAGAAAGTTTGGTAGTAGATGAGGGGTTTTTTCCTGTTTCACTCTTGTGGAAATCCATCCAGCAGTGGGAAGTAGAACTGAGCTTAAGTTTTCAGTGGAAACATTTTGGATCTGCGCAACTCTAATTTTTAGAGCTCACAGATAATACCCTCAGAAGATGACATCTGCAGAGGGCACAGGCAGAATTGCAAACAGGAACGTGTATTTTGCTAAAGCACCCCTTTTTTTTAAGGCGTCAGTGGGGAGGTGGAGATTTTTGTCTTCTCGTTATCTTTCAGCAGAGCTCAGTATCAGATATGCATTATACACTTCCATTTAGAATGTTGAGGGGTCTCTTTGGAGAAAGGGTCTCTTTCTTTGAAGAAAACAATGTTTTGAGTGTGGTGACTTAAGAAATTTGACTATATCCCATTTCTTATAGATCTTATAAATCCATGCTTTTCTGCTTATGGACCAGGGTTAGACAGGGAGTCAAGAGATGTCACATTATGGCAGACAGTTGCATTTCAGAGGTGAAGTGGCAAGAGCAGTTCTCATTTGGGATGAACACATTGATTTTGATGAGACTGCTGTAGAATCTTGCATGTTATAAGTGCCAATGGAACATGCCATTGTTCCATTTTTCTCTCATAAATAAATCTCTTTATATTATCACCTGCAGAATATTCCCTTTTGAATCACGGAGGAGAGGATTCAATCTAGAGGAGTTAAACATTTTCCATAAGTAACTTTAAAAAGTCTGGGTAGGTCTTGGAATTAAAGAATTCCACTTTTAAAACTAAGAGGAAAATATATTAGAAACATAACTGTTCAGGGATAACAGATGGTGTGAACTGAGTTGACAGTTTTTGGACAGTATATGAGTTTAGTTGAAGATGATGAGGGTGTATAAAGTCAAACTCCATCTTTGTTTTGGATGGTTCACTGCTGTTGATTTGGAAGTAGGTTTTTAATGTAATTGTGAGAATGCCTTCAGCTACTCATAAGAATTGAGCTTGAAGTTGAATGTTAATACATGCAATTGCAAGTGACATCGAAATGATTTGAGTCATGTTTAGCCACTGCAATGAGTTGTAGGCTTTGTTCTTAAGACAGCTGCTCTGTGTGTGTTTTTTTCTAGCACCTTTACCCTAAATGCTTTGTTGTTAAGAATATTGTTATTAGGCACATTTTGTAGGATGGTGGAGAGAGAATATAAGACATCATAGATTTAAAAATACAATGTAGAATTCTTTTTCCTGACCTAAGCTATTCAAATTGCGGTTCTTTGCCAAATCCTGGTTAGAGTAGTTCATGTAGCCTGCTCTGTGCCAGCCTCTGTCCTGAGACTCTTTTAAGCATGGATGTGAAGGGAGCTGGAAACAGAAAGTTTTATTTTTTGTAATGGTGTTTGTGAAAAATATATTAAGGCAAAAAATGGGAGACCAAAGTTGAAGTCCTTCAAATCCGGAAGTGTTTGGGTCTCCAGGTTACAGATAAGTGTGTTAAACTTCTGAATTAAGTTAAAGGGTTAATTTAATTAAAGACCTGTATCTGAGAAGAAATGTCTCATTGTGGCCATTAAGCAGCTGTGTACAGACTGTGTAATTTATCATTAAATTTGTAGTAGAATATGTAAGCAGCACATTCTCTTTGCTCTTTCATATTTCATATTCATGAATAATTTTTTTTTCCAAATCCTGTTTTTGTTTGGATATGGTGGCAAGTCCATTGGTGTCTGGAGAAGGAAGGAGGTTGAAATATCATACCTTGTAAGATTTCTTCTGTTAATAGAAGTGTGTATTCCAAGCTGAAACCTGGAAGAGAATGTTAGTAATTGAACAGTTCCTTAGTAAGTTCCTTAAGGTAATACAGCTGCACAAATGTAATGATATTAGTGGACAACAGTGCTTTGGAAGTAGCGTGTTTATTATAACAAGTTCATTAGTCTTTTTATTATGTCAATATTAATGTCTTTGTGTCTCTGCTGCTGTGCTGCCACAGGCTATTTGTCACCAAAAACCTTAGGAAAAGATTACTTGTGTTTGAAAGAAGTGAGCTGTTTTACAAAACTTGATTCTTTCTTCTCCTTTTATTCACTTCAGTTTTCCAACTTACTGCTCTTTGTCTTTCTTTGTATTCTAGGCAAGCTGTGAACTCATCTTGCAGGAGACAAAGAAATCTGATTTTAGTCTCAGTTAATGAGTATCTAGGAGATTGGTTTCTAAGGGGGTTTACAGCAATACTTGTGGTTAATACTTGTGGTTTACTGAGGTGTGGTCTAATATTCATCTGATAAATACCTGTGTCATTCCTGATATTCAGGGATAATATAAAATACATAATCCCAAATCCTTTTCAGAATATTACAAATATCTTTTGTGTAGATGAAGCAAAATGGAGTAGTGTCACACAGACTTACTGTTGGTGGTTGTCAGCGATCAGCTTGCATAAAGCCTGCTTTCAGCTTAATTCAGTAGTGGATCTTTTTCTAGTCTATAAAATAAAATCCTATAGATGACACTTCTTCCCCCCACTCAGTAGCTGTGTGCTTTTTGGTAACTGACTGGAAATGTGTAGTAGCTTTTCTGACAGATTCTATTTTAGCTCTTGAGGAATGCATGCAACACCCTGTTTTACAAAGGCAAAATAAAATAAGGCCATAAATCATGAAGAGACTGCATGTCTGCTGTACTGTGTTCATTTCAGAACATCTCTACACGAGTGAGAAGCAGTAAAGTGATCCTCCTTTCCGTTTGGAGTTACTTCCTCCACTCCAAAACATTTCTCCTGCCTATGTATGTGCTCACAAATCTCCTTGGTGCTTTGCTGCCGAGTCAAATTGACCTTTCTGAACACAGATTTTTGTTTTCTCCATTGCTGTGTTGTCTGTCTGTCATGAGCCATGTCCTCCCCATTGTAATCTTCCTGATGGCAGCCTATCCCTTTCATATTCCATTCTTGTCACTTCATCTTAAAATCAGTGTGATACCTCTATCTTACAAAGAAGCAGCCTGCAGGCTTCTGATGTGTTTCATTAAATGCAGCTGCTTTCCAAACACATGATGGTATTATTATAGACTGATTAGATGAACTGCACTTTGGGACCAAATGTGATGTTTTCATTTTGTCAGAATTTGTGCGGTGCTTGAGGCCAAAGCTTGACTCAGCCTGACCTCTTCTTCATGGATCTGTTGGCATTGAATGGTCTTCTTTGGTACAAGACAATGTCCTTACTCTGTGACCTTTGCTACTTTTCTCTGTTGGAATTAAAGTGATCTGACTGTACATATATTTGGAGTGCAGCTCAAAGTGCAGGATTTTTTTGGAGTGTATTACCAGCTCCAGAGCTGCTCTTTTCTCTGAACTGCTTGTTGCTGCCCCTCTGCAGCCTCCTTTGTAGCTGTTATGACCCCTTGTGAGGTCACCCAAATCGCAGATTGAGGGACTGTTCCAGTTTAAAAATAGCCCTGTGAAGGAAAATATAAGTACCTTTATTGTAATTCCATGTTTCCAGGCTAGCAGGATTACAATTTTAAAAAAAGAGAATTGCTAGTTACACAGTGTTTGCTGAATAAGCTAAGAAGCTTAACAGGATTGATGATCAGCCTTCCACCTAATGGAACAGCCACAGAATTCACTTAAGAATATCAATTGACTGAATCATGCATTACCTACTTACTTTACTTTTTTTTCTCCCTGAAAGGTAATCCTTTTTTATATACATTTTTGATGGTTTTGGTGGGTTTTTTTATTGGCTTCCCCCCCCCACCACATCTAGCTCATAGCTACATGCATCAGTGTGTTGTAATCAGCTGGAAGGTTTTCAAGTGGCTGACAGTTCAGATGCTGGTTTCAAGCTATTTGATACAGCTACTGTTAGTGGGATTTTTTTTTTCCTCTTTTTCTTTTTTTTTTTTTCCCACTCCTAAACCTCTGGACATTGGTGTTCACTTGAATGTAATTTCAGACAAAAATTTGTTTTTTACAGGAACTAAAGCCTACCCAGGAGCAAATTCAGTTCTTGCCTCACACCATATGAGAAGTGTGATAAACTTTGCTGTTATCCATGGGCATTTCTACTTGTCTGTTAATACGCAGATTTCCACTTGTGTGCAATACAGCCAAAATCCCTATTACATGTTTTGCCTTGTTAAACTATTCGTACACCATGTTTTTTGGGTATGTAGTGGCTTTGGAGGCTATTCTGCTCTTGGCTGTCTTCAGATAATACTATTTTGTAGCTCCCTGGCTTGCAGAGTTGTGTGTCCTTCCTTGTGTACTTGCTTTCCAATGTACTGAGCTTTGATTGCTTGAATCAGGATTCCCAAAAACGAATTATTTGCACTTGCCACTTGGAAAGAGATATTTGAGTGAATAGGTGTGTGTCAAATTCTTGGAAGAACCTTGGCTTTTCAAACAAACTGAATGTAGAAATAAACCTGGGCACTGAGTGGTACCTTTGGGCATCCTGAATAGCTCCTGTCCCTGTCTGAGAGTTGTCAGCATGGCAGAGCTTCCCCAGTTCCAAAGCGTTTGCCAGTCTGTGGGGCAGGATGTCTCAAGTGCATTAATGTGAAAAGAATGGATTGCTGACGGGAAATGGTAGTGATTGTATGGTTATTTTAATTCTCCTGGTTAAAAGTGTTGACTGGTGGTTTTTTATTGGTCTGCTTTAAATAAACAAAATCAGTTTCTAATCAGAGAAGACAAGATTTACACTGCCATAGTAACATTGCCCCTGGGTCAAGCACATAATAGCATTAATCTGGAAATAGAACAATGGTGATGCTTCTGTATTCTGGCTGGAGAGATGGGCAGGGAAGAACCTCCTGAAATTCAGCGAGGGCAAGTGCAGGGTCTGCACCTGGGCAGGAACAACCCCAGGCACCAGCACAGGCTGGGGACCGACCTGCTGGGAAGGAGCTCTGGGGAGAAGGAGCTGGGGGTGCTGGTGGACAACAAGCTGTCCGTGGGCCAGCAGAGCCCTGGGGGACAAGAAGGCCAATGGGATCCTGGGCTGTATTAGCAACTGCATTGCCAGCAGGTCAGGGAGGTGATCCTGCCCCTCTGCTCAGCCCTGGTGAGGCACATCTGGAGTGCTGTGTCCAGTTCTGGGCTCCTCAGGACAAGAGAGACAAGGAACTCCTGGAGCGGGTCCAGCAGAGGGTGACAAAGATGTTGAAGGCACTGGAGCACCTCCCTTCTGAGGAAAGGCTGAGGGAGCTGGGCCTGCTCGGCCTGGAGAAGAGACACTGAGAGGGGCCCTCATCAATGTCTGTCAGGGTCTGCAGGGAGGGGGCAGAGGACGGAGCCGGCTCTGCTCAGTGGTGCCGGGCACTGGGACAAGAGGCAACGGGCGGGAACTGAGGCACAGGAAGCTCCACCTGCACATGAGGAAGAGGTTCCTTACTGTGCAGTGCCCGAGCACTGGGACAGACTGCCCAGAGAAGGTGCAGAGTCTCCTTCGCTGGGGATATTCAAGAACCATCTGGACACCATCCTGTGCCACGTGCTCTGCGATGACCCTGCTTGAGCAGCGAGGTTGGACCAGATGACCCACTGTGGTCTCTTCCCACCTGACCCATCCTGGGAATCTGTGAAATACCATCTATGGTGTCTTTTCACGTCATCAGCTTCTTTTTGGTGTAGTTTTTTTTGTCTGAGCGGCCATGGTGTCCTGTGTTTCCATCTGTTGGATGAATGGTAGTTTGCAGTTAGCTACTAAATGGATGTTTCCTAGGTCTTGCTCTCCTGTGCTGGGTAAAACACCAAGGCAGTGCATGGTCCTGACCACAGCCACTGGCTGAGGGGCCCGACAAAGCCTGAGCTGTGTCATGGTGCTATTCAAAATGTTCTCCATTCCTTTCTCCTTACCTTCCTTTACAATTATACAGGCAATAAAGGGGTCATTGTATATTCAGAGCATGAGAACAGCAGCAGATTTATGTTTTAGTTAACTTTTTGTGTTTTGTGGCTTTTAAAGCAGGCTGCTAGCCCTTGCATCTTTTTAGGGGTGATTCAAGTTGGCTGTCATTGATGAATGTCCTTGGACAAGTGCTTTCAAGGTATTGCTGCTCTGAGTTACTAATGAATGATTTTCCTTTCATGACCTGGAAATCAATACTTTACTGGTTACTTGTTAGAAATATTTGTCTTTAAATTGATTTTGAAAAACCTTGTGAAGAATAAGCACTTGGCTGTGTGCCTGAGTGCAGTAATCAGGAGTAGAGGCACATCTTTGCATCAAATACATGCGCAGAGTAGGAAATTGCTTTCTTAGCAAGGCAGTGATCCTACAGTTTAAATTCCAGCAAAAGACCAAGCAGATTTCAAGTTTGGGGTTATTTTTTGTTCAGCTTCAGTTTCCAGTGTAAGCTGTACTTGTACACTACTTATGGAAGTTGGTTTTATTTTTCAGTGACAGCTGATCAGCTGTGGAAAGGAGCTTTGGCAGAGACTGGTGTGGGAGTAAAGAAAGGAAGAGGAAAGAAAAGGAAGAAAAAGCTAAGGAAGAATCTCAATAGAGGCCAGGAGATTGGTGAAGGTAGATTCACAAATAGAAAGCTGAAGACATGTCTTGACGTTTTTGTGTATATTGTTTATTGATTTAATTAATGGACACATTTCTTTTCCTTCCTGTGATGTCAGAACTGCTTAAAATATTTTTGTCTTTAAACAAAAAAATCTTGATATGATTATTTAATGCTGTTTTTGCTTTTTTTAGATATAAGTTCTGCATCATAAAATGCATTTGAAATATATAAGAATTTTCCATTTAATTGCATTTTACCTGAGTACAGAGTTGCAATCCTAATTTGGAACAAAGCATAATTTTTCTCTGTTATTTTTAAGGACGTTCTGGTTTCCTCTGGCCTGGTCTCAATGCTCCTCTGTTACAAACTGGGAGAGTCCAGGAAGTTGCCCAACGGAAAAAAGAAGAACGAGAGAGAATTCAGTCTGAAATCATTCAGCAGAGAGACACATGGGAGAAGAAAAGGAAAATTAAAATTAAGAGAGAGGGAGGATGGAGTGGAAAGTGTTGGGGAGGTATTCTGCTGGATCCTCCTGACCCTGGTCCTAATGGAGGTAAGAAAACCAATTATCTTCTTTCTCTTGGCCTTTCTGAGAGTGGGGAGCTTGGAGAAAGTGAGATCCAGACTTTTTCTGTGACTGAAAATTGGTTTTTTACATCTCTGTTACACACCCACACACAAGCAAGCTAAATCAAAAAGCAGGTATTGCTAACACCAGTGAAATTTGTTAAAACGCTGCTTGATTTCTTACAGCTGTTAGACTGTTATGTTATGTTATGTTATGTTATGTTATGTTATGTTATGTTATGTTATGTTATTTTATGTACTGTATGATTTTATGTGGTATTACAGAGTATTGTGTTGTGTCACAGACTGTTACAGGAGTCTTGAAGGATGGAAGGGTTTTGCTGTGTCCAGCATCAATTGTCTTGAGTATGAAATATAGTCATGGGTTTTTTATAGTTTCTTAAAGGATCCTGTCGGATAAATCAATCTTTTTAAAATTCTGTTTCAAATAATGAAATAGGGTTAAAGATTATGTAATGTGAATGCAGCTTTTAGAAGAAGCTGCAATAAATAACTGTCATAGTAACTACAATAACCTTAAAAGTTACTCATTTATTTATTTATTTCCTAAGTAGTTCAATATAGTGAAACTAGAGGTCCTCTATTTAGAACAGAGAGGTGACTTTTTTTGCAGCGCTGTTATTCAGACTAGAAATTCTATAGTAGCTTTAACATTTAGAATCCTAGTCTTTTTCAACTAATTAAACATGAAAAAGTCTTGTCAACTCCTGTTGGGTTGAGTTTTTATTGTGAAACTCTGCTTAGTGACGTCTTTCTATACACTTTTATACGAAGAGGAGCTAAGAAAGACAGGTGGCATTTTCTAGCACTCTTGTGCATTTCACTTTACTACCTTAAGAGCAAATATTCTGTGGAAGGCAGTGATGGTACCATGGACTTGGCCAACTGTCACTGAATCTGTCAGTGTAAAAACAGAAGATTTGAGAGATGAATTGTTCCAAATTCCCCATAAGTCAATGGTGGAACGTGGAGCAAGTCAAGAAAATGCTGTGGTTCTAGTTCCATACTGGGAACACAAGACTGTGTTGAGTTTATCCCACTAAAATAAGTGACAGCTGTTGTAAACAATGTTTATGCATTTGTGAAGTTTACCTTCTGGTGTTTTCCTTGGTTTTGCATTTGGCTGGTGCTATTGATGTAGATTACTTGCATTGCAGTTGGCTTTGTGGAGGCTGTTCTAGTGAGGTCGGGTTCTGCCGAAAAGAGGAAAGGGCGCTGCAATCAAAATAGGAAAATGAAGCTGGCAGCTTGCATTATAAATGTGTTTGAGAAAATGCAGTTTCTGATTCATGTGCCCTGATGTCCTTTTAATCTGTTAAAAATATTGGGGATTTTCAGGCCCCCATATTTCTTTCAGCACCAGAGAATTAATGATTTTGCTGGGGAATTGGGACATTGGCTGTATGCAGAGCACTGTCAGGGTGATAGGAAGAACAGACCTGAAACTGCCAAACCCAACGAATCCATTTGGCCCGAGACTGTGGCATGACTGAATTCCCTGGTGTCACTTACTGCGCTAGGTGGGAGTAGAGAAAGAGCAGTATTTTTCACTGAGAAGTAAAATTACTTTTTTCCCAAGTTTACAGTGTTCCTTTGCAATTGAAGAGGCTTCAGAGAGGGAACAGAGAGTGCCTGTTGGTATTTATATCCTCTTTTTTGTGTAGACTGCAGATCTCTAAACTGTGCCAAGATTATCATGTTTATAATCATCTTGGAGGTTATCTGTAAAGGAGGTTATGTGTAAATGATAAAGCAATGTTTGGTGAAGGACTGGGGCCTCAGCTCTACACCATTACACAGTTTTTAGCTTTTCTTCAGAATCTCACTGTAACTACACCAAATAATGATGTTCTGTGTTATACTGAAATACTGTTGTTCATGGAATAAGTTGGAAAAGCAAGAGGTTGTAAGAGCTAAATGATGCATGGTTATTTGAAGTGGTTATTTATTGTTTTGTTTTATGCTCCCTCTCCCTGTCTGGAATTTCACAAAAGTGTGTATCAAGAAGTACTTGGTTCTAGAATCATAGAATCAAATTATAGGTTTAGTTGGAAGGGACCTTTTACAGGTCATCTAGCCCAAACCCCAAATTTCTTTGAATCCCTTTTGACTCTACAATATTTTGAACAATATTGGAAAATGCTTTAGCCATAATGGAAGTGACCCATCTGGGATTTTAATGATTTACAGGTTTTGCTCTGTATGTTTGAAATTTGAGGTTCATTTGGATTTTTAAATCAGTATTTAAGGAAGAAGGCAGTTTATACTGCTTGTTCAAATTATTCTTATCTTACCTTTTCTACTTATTGCTGAGATTGCTTTATAAATAACAGTTCCGTAGAAGTTTTGTCCTACTGGAGTTGTACCACCTACAGAGGGATGTGCTGACCCTGTTTTTCTCCCAACAGAAACTTACGAAGATTTTGAGACCAGAGTCATCGAGGTAAGCGCTGCAAATCTTTTCAGGGACTTTAAACAATTATCACTACTTTATATTGACCTTGCAATTATTTAATAAGTCTCTGCTAAGTCAGTATTATAGCAATAGGAATGAGTCTGGTTTTCTATTTCAGCTGCATGATGTGTATAAGCATAACCTATGAAAAAGTGAGTTACTTTGTCTATTTAATCGAGAGAGAAGGCTTATGCAAAACATTTTCTTAACACAATAGCCTGATTCAGAACAGCTCCTTGTCTGGAAGTTAAAAGCATAATCAGGCAAGTCAGAAGCTGAGCTACCTGACAGCTCTACTCCAGAAAGGCATCTGAGGCTTCTCTCCTATCCTGATAAATATGCAAATGGATTTCTTTGTCCTTGATTATCTTTCTGCATTTTGCTGAGATAACCATCAGTTGGGATTCCATCCAGTTGCTTCAGTATTTTCTGGATTAATCAAAATCTTTGCTTGTGGCAGTGGATTTTAGTACCTCCTGAGACATGGAAAGCAATGATGCTGTATTATAATCCTAGTCTTGGTAATTAAAAGTCATGAGTTGGTTTCTTTTTTTTTTTTTCAATCCTGCAGAGGGGAAAGATATAAACTGGTTTAGATCTCTGCTGTGAAAAGGATAAAAAGCAGTGGATATAAATAAAAAGCAAGGTAAATTTAGACATAAAAATGAGGTACAAATGGAAATTTGAATACTGGAATGGGTTGGGAGTATAAGAATGTCTGTTATTGCAGCTTTTAGAAACAAGTTAGATAATCTGTCAGGAGGGATGGGGAGATAAAATCTGTGACCTATTAACCCATTTTCTTATCTCAGTTTCTTGAGTGGATTGCACACTGTGCACTTTGACTGATGCAGCAAAGACCATTTGGGGCACGTGGCCTTTAGCTGAGTCTGTTTGAAGGCAGTTTGTAATAACTGAATTGCATGGGAACTGTTCATAAAAGAAATTATTTTTGTTAGTGAGCCCTCAGCTGGCAACACCTTCTGTTACCGGAAGGGGCACACTGCAGAACTGCTAACGTGCCATGTCACAGCTGACTGTCACTTTGGGTGCTACAGTAGGGGAGTTTGGCATCCTGTGCTGGCAGAATTATTTACAAACAGCAAAGCTGGGTCGCTCTGCAGTGTTTCCATGTGCTATGGAAATCTATCTCAATGCTTTATTATATTTGAGTAATAAAAAAGCTTTTAGAAGCAGGCTGGGGCTCTGTTGTTGTCTGAGATTGCCACAAGTGTGAACTGAGAAAGTGGAATGCTTTTGCAGAAAAGCAGCAGCAGCAGCAAAGTAATCAGTGAGCTCAAGATAATTGAGTCTTAAAATTTTCTGATAATGAATTTTGAAATAGATAATTTTAGCATTCTTGTCTTGAATAGGTGAGAGACATGCTGCTATTTCTGTGTGTTTTCCGTTATCTTTACCTTCACAACAGTATGGGAGATTAAAAGAATGTTTGCTGGGAAGTTGTACTTCGCAGCAAGAAACTGAGAGCCGTTTCTAAAGGACTGCCTTATGAACAAAGATATAATAGGCCCTTTCTCTTGTGATTATGCTACTGAAAAGGCTGTGCTCTCTTGCTAAAAAAAGAGAGAAATTGCTTGTTAAAGTGTTTTCTTTGAATGTAGAAACAGAAAAGCTGCAATTTGATTTCTCCTGACTGTAAAATATAGTATAGACAAGATCAGATTTTCATGTCAACTAGAACCAAAGCCTAGCTCGAGAGAGTGTTAAGGGGCAGCAGTAGGGGCTGCAGATTGGTTTTATTCCTGGCTTTCCTAAGGGCTATTGCATTACTAAGTGTAGGTGACTTGTGTTACCTGTTTCTTACTTTCCCTGCCAGCCTGAAGGCACATTTCCTGTTCTGCTCATATATTACCCATAAGAACAACCTCTTTAAATAGAACTGGTGGTAATGCTTAACTGGTGTCTAACATAATATAATCATAGTGGTAATTAAAATTTAGAGATGTAGCTGACGTGTGCCATTATTTTTTTCACTGGAAGGCTTCATTTCATGTGTCACCCATCCTCAGATGAATTTTTCTTTTATGTTTCTCCAAAATGAACATGGTAACGTAGCAAAAAAAAAGTCATCTACATGACATCCTGTGCTGTGATAGTAATTGCTTTGTAGCACAATTCAAATTAGAAAGTGAGACCTAGTGCTCAGTAAGGCCTGAAGGCACAGAACATGAGGTTAGTGGCCCTTTGAATCTCCCATTAAGGGGAGCTTTCTAAGGGAGAACATAAAGTTATAAATAATGCCCTTTGCAAAAAACAGATCTCAAAGGGATTTTGTCCAACGCTGAAATTGCTTGCTACCGGTTGTGAAAACTGTGCTTGGTGATCACTTACTGGTTTGTTCATGCTTTTTTTGTTTTCATTGCCTGTTTCTGATGAAGGCAACTGGAAGAATTTTGTGTGAGCACTGTTCCGCTTTAACGGGATCAGTGCAACCTTTCCCGTGTCAGAAAAAGTCTCTTTATGTGTCAGATACTGAAAGTATGGCACTATTGTTTTTAAACAAACAAACAAACAAAACCCCTCAGTGATTTGTATTTGAGTGTTAAACTGCAGAATGCAAAGTAGCATTAGGTGTTTTTGTCCCTGTCCATTTGGATCACTCAAATTTGCAGAGCAACATAACCTGTAAATTAAAGTTCGTTTTATGATCTTGCTAGGCAGGAAAACAAACAAGCACTCCATCCTTTTTGTACTGACTAATCTAGCACAGGAATGCACTAGTTCATCACTTAATGAATGAGGTTTCTAACTCAGAAGTTGTCTAGTTCATAACTTGTAACTCTCACACCTGTGAGGAAAACACTTGCCAAACCAACAGGCAGAGTGTTCATCCCTCCTCCTCTGTCGTGGTGCAGGTGTGGCACTGCCTAACGCCTCAGTCATTTATGTCATCCAGCTTGGAAATGTGCTCTGTGCCATTGCCATGAGTTAGGGGACTCTGAAGAAGCTGCCAGACACACAATATAAAAGGATGGTGGCTGCAGGGGATAGAAAGCTCTGTGTGGCAGTGGCTGCATAATGGCTTTTACTCCTTCCTGGACATCTTGTTTGCCCTGTTGCCTTTCACTTTAATTAAGGGACCTCCTCCCAGCCTACATCAGGCCTCTTCTTGCTGTCTTATCTTGTTAGACTTGCTACTTGTGGCAGAAAGAATATTCTGTAATACACAGCCTAAAACTTTCTTCCTATAAGTCACTGGAAATTGTTTTCTAGCGGTTATTTTTGCAAAGGGTGCAATAAAAAAGGCTTGTGAAAAAGAAATGCTGCATCAAATTACAGTGTCTGAAATCCACTGTTTGACATCCTTGACTGAAAAATTATATGGTATAAAGGATACTCTCTGATTATCATTTACTTCTAATGAGATGTTGCCTCAAACGTACTTAAAGGGTATTTGTAGGCTCTAGATTTTGCTTTTAGAACTACAGGGAAGTCTTCTGTTCCCTGGATGATATTGACAGTGTCTTTAGACTGACAATGAAAACTTCAGACAGTTCTTAAGATAGCACCTGAAGCCACCTGTCACAGGAAAAAAATGAGAGGGTCAGAGCTGTGCACTATTTCTGATACTCTTGGAGTTCTCAAAGATTTTGGCCTGCCTCAGAAGTAGAGTTTAGGAATGCTACCTACAACTGGTTCTGTTTAATGAATAGTTAATGATTTTCATCTCTTACCTGTCAACCTGTATGGAAGAAGTAACTGGCATTTGGAACACTCAGAAGCTTTTGAGTGACTTTTAATTGGGCATAATGAAGGCTCATCCTTTGAAAAGGAAATAAAGCCATTTCAGATAGACTGTGACTTTGAGGATGCATTACTGTGGGCTTAATCCAAAGGATCTGTACTCAAGTGGGAGCTGTAGTACAAAGCCACAATGAGAGAGGAGAGTTTGTTTTTTGTTAACAAGTTTATTACTCAGTTCTTTTGGGTAACTGGTTTCCCAAACCTTTTGGCTGTGTCCCTGAGCCTCCCTAGGCTCATTTGCATGGAAATGCTTTTCTTTCTGTATCCTGCTCTCATTTCATCTCATCTCCCCTTGTACCTTAGGGAAGTATTGGGACCAGAGGTCCTTATACCATGAGGGCATCAGCCTGTGCAGACACTCTTCTCTGCATAACAGCAGCAAAAGGATAGCAGTGTCAAGAGTGTGGCCTAGAGGTGGCAGGTTCCTAGAAATCATGACTGGAATATGATTTCGAGAAAGGAGGGCTTTCCAAGGGCAATCAAGTTGGCCAGTCATTCATTCTGCTTTTACAAAAAACAAAACATCCAAGGATGTGTTGGGTTTTGACCCTTTTTCTAACCAAGCGCAGCAGTTGAAATTATAATAATGGTTAGCAGCCTGTCTTTGAGTGTAACTTGCTTCCACATTGTCGTTTCTCCTCTCAATAAATGTTTGAGGTGGTTTCATTTTGGTTTTGAGGTGATGTTCTTCCCTCAGTTCTAGCAAGCAAGCTGAGTTTGCAGTGTCACCACTGGATGATGGATACAAGGAGACAGTTAATTTGAGGTACGCTGTGATTTAGGTTGAGCATGTGTCGCATGTGCTTTCAAAATTTAAAAATTGGCTTTCAGTCTAGCTTGAGTGGCAGTCTGATAAAAAGGGGTAGTTGTGTCTTGGTTTCAGTCACTTTTCAGAGGCTGTGCTGTTTTTGGAGTGGCACACTGGTCATTTTGCATTCATTAATTCCTGTGCAGTTTGATGACAGACTTGAGCATCTTGCTCTGTTTCCCAGGGTGGAAGGGAAGCGCTGCTGAGCACACTCCAGAAGAGCAGTGCTTTCTTGGCTCTAAGGAGGTGTGGGACTGTGTTGTGCAGGATCTCAGGGCAGTGCTGTTCCAGCAGCTGTGGCTGCCTGTGTACATTAACAAGCTTGAAAGGCCCTCACAGCATTGCAGGAGATGCAACAGCCCTGACTGTGGTGGGGCGGCTGAACGCTTTTTCTTACAGAGAAAGAAAAACAGCCAGCAAGAAGAACTGCTCAGAAACAGCCAACCAGTGCAGTTTCAGGAAGGCTTCTGGAGAAGCTCCTTGCATGTGTCTTTGTCACATTCTGTAAAGAGAGAAGAATAAACCACGAGTAGGTTTCTACAAGAATCACATCCTTTATTTTTGATGTGCTGACTCTATTTTTGTACAAGTACCTACTCAGATTGGCAACAGAAGATAAAAGTGTGTGCATAGCAAAAAATAGTATTCTCTTGATGCTCCTGGAGGGATGACTCTGCTTCACTCTCTTTTCTTCCATTATTATTTTGCTTTTTTTGTAAATAGCCCATTTCCGCAGGCACTTTCATCTTACAGGCCATGGTTTTTTAGCTTGTTCTTGTAAGCAACGAGTTTGGAGAAAGAAAAATAGCTTGGAATAAGCAGTGGTAAAGCTGATATTTCTTCAAAGTGCTCTCTAGAATGTGTGTGCACCTTGAATTAAACAGTATCTTTATTGTAACGAAAGCAAGGTGAAATTTTTCAGAAGCACTAACCCTAACTATAATCTGTACCTAGTGAAGGCACTGGAATTTGGGGATGGGGGGGGTATTGGTTTTGGGGTTTTTGAAGTTTGTTTGGGTTAGGGGTTTTTTTGGCGAATTTTAGTAAGAATGTTTAAGCCATGACCAAGTATTTTCTAATAATCTACTTTCAAATGTAGCACATCCAGAGCAGCTTACTGAGGAATTACATATAGGGAAAAGGGGGGAGTGCTGACAGGGAAATCATATTGAGGCTTCAAAAAAGTAGAACCTGATGCATTTGAGAGGAAGAGGAGAAATAATACCATGAAATAAATACTATCTTTTGACTGGTAGTTCTGAAACACAGACATTAACACAGTCAAGCAATATCCAGGATGTTATTTTATATATATATCTATTTTTATATATATTAAATATTGCTTTTTATACTTTATATATAGTTCATATATTAATTACAGTATATAAACTATATTTCTATATTTAAATAAACATATACTTTTATATAGAAACAAAAACAAGGAGGCTAGAACAGATGGACAAAGGATCTCAGATTGTTGTCCCAGAACTGGGTTCTCTCACCCAGTGTTCAGGAAGCCAATCCACATAGTCAAACTATTTGATTTATTTATAGTTCTGCTCCAAAAGTGGTGCTGTGAGTAAAGTTAGCACAACAAAAGCCAAAAATACAAACATGTTTATAGTTTGATATTTACAGTTCTGCGTAATGAATCTGCATCACTGCTTGGCTAAGCTGCCGCTTGCTTGCCTGTCTCTCACCTGGATTTAAGGGTACAGCACATTCTAAATTCATCTTCAGTGTTAGGGATCTCCACTCAGAGGCAGGTAGCCTCAGCTTCAGGGGTGTGGTTTTCCCATCAAAATGAGCCAAGTTCACCAAAGGACACAATTTGAAATATTTCTAAACCCCAGCAGTCCAGAGCTGGTTTAGGCTGACCTGTAACCAGTCTCTTCCCTTTATCTCATCATTTTAATGACCTTCTACCACGTTCTGTATTCTTCAGGTCAGGTTGTTCTCCCTTTTCCTAGAACATGCTCTCTCTTCCACTCACACATCTGTCTCTTGTCCACGCCAGGATATATCAGACCATGTAAGGTGGGGAACTGTAAGGCAGTGACCTGCTTGTGGAATCATGGAATCACACATAATATTCTGAGTTGGAAGGGACCCAGCAGGATCATCGAGTCCAACTCCTGGCCCTGCCCAGGACACCCCAAGTCACACCATATGCCCAAGAGTATTGTCCAAATGCCTTTTGAACACTCGGGCTTGGTGCAGTGACCACTGCCCTGGAGCCTGTTCCAGTGCCCAAGCACCCTCTGGGTGAAGAACCTTTTCCTGATATCCAATCTAAACCTCCCCTTACACAGCTTCAGGCCATTTCCTTCTTCTTCCCCTCTCTTAAATGGAGTCTTCCTTTCAGCAGCTGTTGTCCCTGTAATGAGACTGCCTTCTGCAGTGTGCAAGTAGATTTCAGTCCTAAGTTTTAATTCATGTAAAGCAGCAATAGATCTTGAGCTATTCCTGAGAATGCTTCTAAAATACGTTAAAATGTGAGGAGGGCAGTTAGATATTAGTGTCACCTTCCTTTTTTTTTTCCAAGTTTTTTATCATGTTAAAAATCATACATGAAGCAGCTAACACAACAGAGGGGTGTGGATTTTTAGGAACCTTTATGTATTTAATGCCTTGAAGCCAATGTCCCACTGCAGATGATACTGCAGGCCTCTGATACCTTATTTTGGTAAACTTGGCTCTCTTTAAAAAAATAAAACAGACAAAACCCAAAATATTTGGACTGTGCAATAACAAGAAGCTTTGTGTTGTTTTTTTCTTCAGGTGAGAAACGTGTTCTGTATGAAGGCAAAGGAAGGCAGAAAAAAATCAGTACGCGCCTTAGTGGTTGTTGGAAATGGTAAAGGGGCTGCAGGTATGTGCATTTATTGTATGTACAAGGTAACATCTGATGATGGGATATTTGTGGGAGCTTTAATAAGACAGCTGAATTTATGATCAACCAGAGTTTTGCAGAACTTTTCTTTGTGTGAAAGATTCAAGGCCACATGTTCCTGAAGCTGAATTTTGATTGCACATCAGAGTGGAGGAATATTTATACAGAGAGGAAGGTGTGGTTCTGCAGAAAGATGTGTTACTCTGAAAAATTCTTCCTACCTCTTCTTTGGAAAGCTATTTCCTGGAACATGTTGCCACCGTAATCTGTATGTTCTGGATGATTGAACTAAAGTTTTCCCAGGCTTTTTTTCTTCACTCCCTTCTTTCTTTTTAAACAGAGCCGATCAGATTTTTTATCTGAAGCAGTCATCACTGGTCAATTGTTTGAAACAAAGTTTGGTCAAACACACAAAAATAAACTAAGCATTACTTGTTTTCCTTTGACAACAAGCAGTTGGCATCCAGATGTTAGGTGTTCATAGCTCCTAAACTGTTTGTCTCTGATTTTTTCTGAACACTTTCTGAGTATGATCTGTGCAGTGGAGTGGAAATTGAAATGCTAAACATGGCTGTGAAGTTCTCTGGTTTTTTTCACTTTTCTTTCTGAAGATCCTGCATCATCTGTTCCGCAGCAATAAAATTACTCTCTCTGTCTTGCAGGTTTTGCAATAGGAAAGGCAGGTGACAGGATGAATGCTTTAAGGAAGGTATGTTGATTGACTTTTTTTTTCTTGATGACAAATAATTTGTACCTACCTTTATGGATTCTTTTCTAATGGTCAGTATAATTTGTAGTCTTTGCAAAGAAGTAAGTCCACGTGTAGGCTTTGTCTTGATACAGGTAATCATAGAATGATTTAGGTTAGAAAAGCTCTTTAAGATGATCCAGTCCAGCTGTTGATCTAACACTGCTGAGCACCTCCAGCCCATGTCCCTCAGTGCCATCTGCACATCTTTCAAACACCTCCAGGGATGGTGACTGAGCCACTTCACTGGCAGCCTGTTCCAGTGCTTGATAACCCTTTCAGGGGAGAAATTTTTCCCATCTAAACCTCCCCTGGCATGACTTGAGGCAATTTCCTCTCATCCTATCACTTGCTATTTGGGAAAAGAGACTGACCCCCACCTCAGCCTCCTTTCAGGTATCTGTAGAGAGCAGTGGGGTTTCCCCTGAGCTTCCTCATCTCCAGACTAAAACATTTTCATTTCCATAGAGTTTAGATGTGGCAAGTCTGTTTTCCTCGGTTGTTTTTTTCTTTCTTTTTTTTTCTGTCTCATTAACTGAGTATTGGTAAATTGCAAATGCTTAGCAGAAAAATTCAAGGAGAAAAAATAATTTCTGCTTTTATTCCCTAGGCAAAGAATAAAGCAATAAGCTTCTTACACTTTATAGATCTGTATCAGAACCACACAAGTAAGTATCCTGCTTTCAATATAAGCACTGAATATACCAACAAGAACTTGTTGCAACTACTTGCAAAGCATAAAAAATGTTAAATAGAATTTTTCTGATCTGATGCATTGCATTATAATTCTTGACAGCCTGGTCTAGTTGAAGGTGTCCCTGCTCATTGTGGAGGGGTTGGACCAGCTGACCTTTAAAAGGTCCCTTCCAACCCAAACAATTCCATGGCTCTGTGCTTAAAATTTGGATACTTAACGCATAGTATTTCAGGCTCTTAATAGCAAAATTAGACCTTTTCTGGCACAGTTTGAGTTGAGGGAGTCAGATACTGCTGGGGCATTTTTCTCTACACTGAACTCCCTTGCTCTTCCCATCTCTGTGTCAGAGGAGATGATTCCCTGGTGACTCAATCCATGTATGCTGACAAAGCCCAGCAGCCAGGGAGAAAGAACCTGGGCTGGAGAATCAGTCTGATGTTTGCTGGTAGGTTTTTGTTAATAATCTATATGGAAAATCCAAGAATGCTGATGCCTATGGAGAAATCTGAGGTTAAAAGCTGGATTATTAAAAAATGTGAGTTAAATTGTATCATGTGAGCTCAGTTCAAAATGAAATGAGGCTCATTGGAGGCACACCTGTTTTTCAGTAGTAATGTAGTATTCACAGATATTTCAACATTCATAATCTATTCCAGAAATTTACCTAGGTTAACCCTTCTCTTTAAAGAAGTCAGGAGACAGTAAAACCAACTTGCCATTCACAGTACAAAAAAAGAAATGTAAAACTTTTCTAGAAGGAATAATTTATCCATAATGCCTTTTTTTCCCCACCTCCAGTTTACCACGACATTTCAGTGAAATTTAAAAGGACAAGCATCCGCATGAAGAAGCAAAACAAAGGTAATTAAAGCTGCCTGGAAATTCTGAAGTTTTATTAATTGCTGGCTGGTATTTATTTGATGAAGTTAAACTTGTGTAGTGTCTCGTCTGTGATGTTTTCAATGTTGAAAATGGTCAGTCATTTTTCGTTAGAAATGCCTGCTGCTGATGACATGGCTTTGCTGCTGTAAACTGGGGTTTGCTTCTTTTACACTGATGGGAGCTCTTTCATGCTTCCTAAGTTTAGGTCCTTCAGTTCTAAATTACCTAAATGTGGACCCTGGTCCTGCTCCAGCCCCTGGTGGGTTTGTAGAGACATCAATTCTCACACCCCTCCCAGTCCAGGTCTCCCTCTCTTTACAGTCTTGGTGGTTGTGAAGTCAGTGTGATTTTCCTGGAAGTGCCACCTGAGATTTCCTGATAGCTCATCAGTTAGTGGGGGTGTTTTTTTCCCTCCTTGTCTCTTTAGGTTTTTTTTCAAATCTGAGTCTCTGTATATTTTGTTTCTGGTTTCCCCTTTCCCCCTCAGTTTCCTCATTGAGAAGGTCTCCAGTCAGATAACCTGACTAGAATGAACATCCAAGCCCTTTTGTACTGCTTTCCAGCCATTTGGCCCCCAGGATGTACTTTTTTTGTCTCCTTTACTCTGCAGCAGCAAGACTGTCCTGCAGTTTTTAAAGATCACTAGAGCTAAGCCATGTGAAACAAACCTCTCTGAAATGAGATTAGACTCCTCAAAAAAATAATTCCTCCGTTAAAACCTGGCAAGTCTAAGAAACTATATGCAATTAATGCTAGTGTACTGCAGTTATGCATAGGAGCTGATATAATCTCCATCTGTGTGGTGGAGATGGATGCAGATGACACACAAATCTTTGTTGTTTGTGGATTTTGAAATAAGTTTGTCTCTCCTTCACTCTGCCACCAAAATTATGACAAAGTGTAATTCATTCCAGTACTGGGCCAGGAAGAGGGAAGGGATGCCTCTGCACAGCCCCTGGAGCCATTTTTAACCTCTAATGTGTTCTAACGTGCTAGGTAACAAATAACAGAGAAGAGATCTTAGTGCTCTCTTCTCAGTAATTTGTGTGCTTACAAATAATCACATAATGCTAATTTATGGGGTTTTTTTTCCTCAGGGTATGGTCTCCGATGTCACCGAGCCATTATTACCATCTGCAGACTAATTGGCATTAAGGACATGTATGCCAAGGTCTCTGGATCCAAAAACTTGATTAACATCACCAGAGCTCTCTTTAAAGGCTTGGCCGGACAGGTGGGTGCACTCCTAGTGTCCATGAGGTCAGGGAACATATTGTAATAATTTGTGGGCAAACAGTTTATATTCCAGACTTAAAATGAAGTAATCTTACAAAGAGAAAACTACATCAATAAGGGGATAATTCCTCAGCAGTATTGTGGAGTTGTCCAGCCAGGAACAGCTGTGTGTAACTCTGCCTGTTCCACAGCCAGGTGTCTGCAGGGGACATCTGAATTCCTGGGCTTTCATGTGTTGTGGTTTTAGTGACCATTGAAAAATCCTGGGCAGAGGGAATTGTGGGCCAGCTTTGCTTGCTGCCACTTGTTTGTGTCCTCATTGCCTGAGGGCTGAAGGTCACAGCAGCTTCTATTGCTGCTGTAACTGAGGTCTCTGAAGTCAGTCAGGGAGGTGGTGTCGTTTCCTCCACCTCTGAGTGCTCACAGTGGAGATGTCTCTGTCTGAGCCAGCTGCCTGGAGTTGATGGAAAAGCTCCAACATGCAGCATTTCATCCTACTTCCTTTGAACACCAGCCTCAGGGTGCGTCAGGCCTTTGGAAATCCTGGGTATCTTGTTTGTTTGTGGTTTTGGTAGCTGCCAAGATTTAGCTGCTTCCATTCCCAATATAGCCCTGCAGAGCTGTCAAATCTGTCACCCTGTCCTGGCCAACTTTATCAGTTCAGCCTCAGGAGGTGAGGGGGTTATGATCCTCTTTGCCTGATGAGAGTCACAGATCTCACAGCTTAGCAATATCTGAGGGTAATCAGACTTGAGGAAGTCTGGCATTGTATTTTCCATGCATTCTCTTCCCCAGAATGAACAGAAGGGCCTGCTGTATTGATTATTTCTGAGAGAGTTATGCACTTGATATGTTTTCTTGAGTGCCCTGAATGGGAAAAATTTCCTGTCACTTGTACACATTTATTCTGTAAAACCCGAGTGTTACCAACACAGTTTGTAGACAAGGAAGAGCTGTAGTTGAAAATGATGTTAAATTCATACCATTATATTAGCTAATACCACCTGTCAGGGCAGTAGCAGGCACTCTTCTGTTCTCAAAGCAAAATTTATATCCATATAAAGATATTAAAATGTTCCTGCATGGTAGTAACATGCCAACAGGCATGTGTATGGGCAGGATATGTCTTTCCAGAACCAAGTTCCTCTGGGATGACACTGTAGTGCTAATTAGTACCTCTGAGGTCTGGCTATCTGAATTTTTTCCCAGGAAGATGAGCCCGACAAGTCATTTCATTTACACAGTGCTTAAACTGTTTATTAGTAAATTATTTGTTGGGGGGTTTTAGCCCATATACCATATAGTTTTTGGGATTAAGTAAAGCAGCACTGTGCATCATTTTTTGGTTATCTTTTCCCTGTCCTGCTCCCAGGAGACTCACCAGCAGCTGGCAAACCAGAAGAACCTCTACGTGGTGGAGTTCCGGGAGGAGCAGGGCCCTCTGCCCATCGTGGTGGCCCTGCCCGAGGGGACTGTCCGTGAGGATCCTGAACCTGAGGATGAGGTTCCAAACACCAAGCTGGAGTGGAGGGAGGTGAAAGAAGCCCAGGGAATGGTGAGATCTCCCTGGGCACGTGTCCGACGGGCGGCGTCCTAAAAACTTCGGTCCCTCTGTGTCTCCAGCTCAGAGGTGCCACAGGGAAGGCCTGGCTCAGACAGGGTGTCGGCTTGAGTTTCAGGGCGGGCAGCAGGAGCTCTCTCATGCCATCCATGTCACTGCTGCCATCCAGGAACACTGTGTGCTTTCCCACAATTCCTCTGATCACTGTCTGAGTGGGAATGTTCGGATGGAAACACTCAGTGAACGTGTCTTTGGCTTCAAGCATGCATTTACTCCATTCCAGAAGATGGGTTTTACATCAAGAGCTCCCATGTTTCCTTTACAAGCTCTTGGGAAACTGTTGAAAATACTAGATTGTGAAGGCAATAAAGAATCATCAGAGTGGGTTGAGTTTGGGTTTGTTGGGGTCCATTCTTCTTTTTGCAAAATGTTGGTGCCTGGCAGATCCTGAAGCAAGCAGCAGTGGTGGGAGCTCATGTATGCATCCTCTGTCTCACTCCTGAGGCTCAGGGGTTAAATTCTGTGCCTCCCAATCTGTGAGTGCCTGTCATGGCATTTCTCCATATGCCAGAAGATGCTTGTGCCACCTGTTTTGTCAGTATTGAAGAAAATACCTTTGAAATCCTTCAAGACCAACCTGGGAATTTACATTTGAAGTTCTGATGTTAAAGACATTTAGGAGCAATATTTTACATTGATTTCAATGCAGGTTTCTAAAGACAGCAGTTGTGTATATAGAGACAGGCAGGGTAAAGTTAACTGAGTTTTATCTCACTCTTATAATGAAAATTCTAATTCCAAGGCCATGCCTGCTGAGCAGTGGGATGAAGGCTTTTTTCCCATTTGCCAGCTCTAAATACATCTTCAATAGGATTTCCAAGTGTTCAGGTTGCAAACTTTCTTGTCAGCAGCACATCAAACTGCTGTTGGGGAATGTGTGCTCACATTCAGCTTGCATCTCTGCTGTTGAGCTTAGGTCCCTACATAAAATTAATCTTTTGTGGCTTTACTGTTCCCCCAAGTTTGTTCATATTAATATGGGTACTTGCATAGATGTTTTACCAAGCACACAGATTGCTCATCACTCACAGATAGAGCTGACTGTAAAATGAGAAGCTCCTGCATTTTCCATGGAGCTGGCCACAGTTCTCTATTAAAAATCAAATTCTCCTACAATTCAGGAGAAGATGGAAGTTCTCCTAACTCATTTCATTGCTGGCGGCAAGGTATCCAATATGCAAATATTTGGAGAGCAGTTAACATTGTGGTTAAGCCACTTAGTGAAGCAAGAGCAACCAAGATTACAATCTGGGCATAGTTAATGAGTATGTCTGCAATCTTGTTATTAATAGGAACTAAGGCTTTGCCTGCCTTCAAGTGCACAGATTGCTTTAACTAGCATGTAATTGCCTGCTCTGGAGAGCAGATGCCTGCAGCCCTCCTTGTCCTGCTGAGGAAGCTGCTGAAGAGCAGAGATGGGAACTCCAGTTACACAACCAGATGAAATCTGGTGGTGGCTGCAGGGGCACAATAAGCCCAGTGTTCCAACAGTGTGAATGGGATTTGAAAATGCTCTGGAAAAAAAAAAGCCTGATTTGTGGCTTTTTTGATGGGCTGCTCCATCCAGTTACATTTGCAAGGGAATCCCGGGGATGGGGAGGATGCTGTTGAAGATGAGGGACCAGTCTAGAGGGGATCTGGGAGCCTTAACAAATACAGAGCATGGGATGGAGCAGCCCCATATTTTGGGCCAGGCTGGGAGCAGCTCTGCAGGCAGGGACTGTAGTGCCTGTGGTCAACAAACTGCGAGGGCCAGCCTTCCCACATCCTGGGGAGCTCTGCCAGTATGCCATTGGCCCCATGGAAGTATCCCCGAGGGACAAGGCTTGCTAGCTTGCAGTGTCCCTCATGCCCAATGTTTCCAGCAGAGTGACACCAAATTCTCCGGCCAGTGCTGCCCTCAGGGCTCTCTGGGGGGAAGAGATGTCCTGCACATGTGGTCTCTAGGTCCTGGAAGATTCTCTGAGCTCTGGGCAGCATCTTTCCCTTCAAGAAGCCATTTTCCAGACATCTCCCTTGGGCTGCCCAGCTTCCAGGGTGTGACAGTCTTCAGGGCTGTGTTGAGATGACAGGAAAGCTGGGTGTGATAAACCTCTCTTTTGGGTCCTTTTCTCTCCACCCTGCAGGGAAGGAGCAAATTGCTGCAATTCAGCAGCCACACCTCACTGTGTCACTGTCCTGTGCTGGGATACCCTTCACCCTGCAAGCTGTTCAGCGGCATGGGGTTGAAGTTGAGGTCACACCAGGAGGGTATCGAAGTTTCAGCACCACTTTCTATCAGTTCATTCTTGACCCTCTGGTGGGGGTGTCCCTTCTCTCTGCCCACCCCTCCCCAGGTGACACTGGGGCCACAGAGCCTCCCTCAGCGCCTCTCGCTGGCAGCCCTGAGCTGATGGACGCTCCCATGCCAGCAGCACCCGGCTGTTTTTCTCCAGTGCTGGCTTCCAGCAGGGTTGGGCTGATGCTGAGGGGGAGGCACTCAGCAAACAGGGTGGGGATAGAAGGACACAGAAGGGGAACTGGTGCAGACTGGTGTGAACTGGTATGTGGCCGGCAAGGGGAAAGCAAAGGGCAAAGCAAGGCACAAGGAATGAGACTGGAGCCGTGCCAAGGCGTGGGCTGTAAATGTGATGGCCACAAGGCACAGGGACAGGGATGGCAGGGCAGCAGCACTGCTGGGTGCAGAGGTGCTGGCCACACCTAGGTGCAGGGGGAACAGAGACAACTCCTCCCAGGACCCAGGCAGGACTGCAGATCCCTGCCTTTGTAAAGAGAGCCAAGCAGAAAGGCATCTTTGTGTTCAGTGTCACATTCAGGGGCGTTAATAGAACCGGGGCACCAACACCCCCCACACACCCTACGATGATGGGATGTTGAAACCAGTTTCAACAGGTGAATGGTGAACTTCAGTCATGTGCCATTGTCCAAAGTGGGTTTGAGTTCCCTCCCTGCTCTAAAAAGGGGTTACTCTTTCTTCCACCTCTGTTGCAACCAGCTTGCTGTTGTCACAGTAACAAGCAAAACAAGTCGGGCTGGTTTTCAGCAAGGAAAACAAAAAACCACTAATGTTTTCCTTAGTTTGCAATTAAAAAGCTTCAAACCAAACGCACGATCACAGGTCAAAAGTTCCCCCGGATATGAAGTCACAGAAGGGCCTCCAGGTGAACTTTTATTTTTCTCTTGTTCTCTAGTCCTTGTTATCCAGGAACTTCAGCCTTAAAATGGAAGCATTTTTGCCCTATAAACTGGAAGGGATTATTTGGTACCACCTCTAACATGAAAACATCCCCTCCTGGGTCCAAACCCCATTTAAATTAATTCATTGTCATGGTTTAACCCCAGCTGGCAGCTGAGCTCCAGACAGGCACTCACCCAGTCCCCATGGTGGCACTGCCCTGTCAGGGCGCAGTGCTCCTGGGGCTTTGCCTGGGTGCAGCAAAGGGAAAAAGAGCAGCAATGACTCACCTCTGCTCAAAATCACACCAAACCCATCTTTATTAGTGACACAGTGTAGAGTATGAGAGAGTAGCCATTCACCAAAAACAGGAGCTGATTGCCTCTGCTTATTGAGGATTTGATTCTGATCACCCATGCAATTCTCCTCCAGCCTACTGCACACCTGAGTCGTGTTTTGTAGGGGAATCAAAGGCAGTGGTAATTCCTGGCATGATTGGTTGTGCCTCAGAATTCAGCAGTACCTTTCAGGAGCTGCAATAATCCACATTGCTCCTGAGGTGAGTTAAATATTGTCCCGATTGCTCATTGCAAGTCAGAGAAGGCGTTTTCAGAAACTGCATGAAAATATTAATTTGTACAGTGGGTTTAGGCAGGGAAAGAGACTGAAATGGACACACAGCAATTAAAATGACACAGTTTCATACTCATGCTCTTCAGTGCTGGTTGTTCAGGTTTCCCCTGATACCAGTAACAATCCCAGAGGCATAAAGGTACACACCAGGGAGATTTTAACCCTTTGAACCCAACTATACTATAGTTTTTTAAAGCTGGATATTTTGGGGTTTTTTTTGGGCCCCAGCATCAAACTGTGCCCAGCCTATGAGAGACTGGAGGGAAACAGATTGTGCCAGTATATTCCTTTCTCTGTCAGGCTCCTTGTCTTCATCACCAAGATCCCACATAAAAAGCTGCTTGTTTATAGGATATACATTTAAAAACCAAACCCAAACCCAGCCTGGAGATGGCAGTCATTGTTCCTGGGGTTGTTCAGCCTCTCAGGATGATTTCCATCGCAGAAGCGAGAACACCTTGTGGATCACATAAACCAGGGTGGCCACGAAAGCAAATACCTGTGATGGAAAAACACAGCAGCCAGTCAGTTTTCTGTGACATGGTGCCATTCCAGCAGCGAGCACACGCCTCATGCCGTGTCCTATTTCTCACACGTTTGGAGACATTTGTTCATGGCAGGACTGCAGCTGGTTTCTCCCCCCCTCCCCAAACTGTTGGTGCAAATGGAGCTTTGCACTTGAGGCCGCTCCAGAGCCACCTGCCATTCCTTGCCCTCGTGCCCGGCGCTCACCACGGCAGCGATGTTCTCCCTGTACAGCTGTGCCGGGAGCAGCAGGCCAGCGGCGTAGGTCGCGTAGGCTTCCAGCACCGCCGCGCTGAGGTAGAACAGCGCTGCTGTCACCTGGCAGACGGCATCCTAGGAAACAAGGATCGCACAGCCAGCTCCATGGGGATCACACTGCCCAGGAGCCCATCCAACCATCCCCGGCCTGGAGGGCAGCAGCAGCAGGCTGCTCTGCAGGGCTCAGCCGGGCAGGGGAGGCGCGGGGCTCGACAAATACTGGAGGTGGGCTCGACCCAGCAGCCGCCGCCGCCGTGAGCCCCGCAGAAGTAGAGGCACAGGAGGGAGATGGACATGACGAAGCAGAACACGGAAACAAACATCACCCAGCCCTGCAGCATGGGTATCGGGACCCTCGAGGACGCCACCAGGATCCACACAAGGCCCCCAAAGATCTGCAAGTGAAAGTGGGGAGGACAGGGTGAGTGTGGGGTAAAATGACTTATCCAGAGCAGAGCCAGAAGTCCTGCGCTCCTCTGGCACTGCCACTGCACATGGCAATAGCCCAAAAGCTCTTCGCAGCCTCCACTTGAAACTGGGCATTTAGCTGGGAGCATCTGCCACTGATCCTGACTCAAAAAAATCCTCACTGTAACCCTGCCTGCTGGTGCCACTGGCACTCACACCCTGCCTGCATCAGTGTGCTCAGGAGGCTGGTCCAGACAATTCTGAGGGCTGGTTTTAATGAACAGGGAGGCTGATTTCAGGCAGGTGTGTGTGCTTCACACCCAATGTGTCAGATCCCTGCCAGGAGCAGTGTCAAACCCAGCTCACCTTCACAAACAGCACAGACACCTGCCCTCACAAAGGCCACATACAAATATCACCTGAAAGGAGAAAACAGGCTGAGGAGAGGTTTGACTCTGGGTAGGAGAAATAAGCCTGAGACTCCCAGCTCCTTCTTGGGAAGGGGAGCTGCTCCAGCTCTTTGGGTCATCCTTCACTGGCCACACCAGGGTTGTGCCTGGTCCCAGCTGCTGATGTGGGAGCAGGTGGGATGTTCTCAGGCAGCCTTGAAAGCTTGCTGTGGGTTTTCTGGTGGGACACTGGGACAGCTATGTCTAGGCTCCATCCCTTCAGCAGCAGACTCCGACATCAGGATGGGAGCACGATGTTCAGTGATGTGGAATGTCTGGAGTGCAAGTGGTACCTTTGCACTGAAACGCACTCAGTAAGTTTTCTGTGCCACGAATCAGCCCAGCTGATTCTCAGACCCATGCAAAGTTTAGTCTGTGCAGCATCCTGTGATGAGGAGCTCCTCAGCTGGACCCACACTGAGTGGAGCAGTGCTGCTGTGGGGAGCTATCCCTCACCATGATGTGGTGAGATGTGGCAAAGACCCAAGTGAAAAGAGGTCTTCCAAAGTGCTGCTGTTCTGGTGCCTCTTGTAATAACCAAAGACTGACACTTGAACACTAATCCAGTCCTTTTAACCACTCATGTGGTGGCACAATGAGTGTGTGTGCAGCTAAAAATCCGAGGGGAAAGCCTTATGGCTGCTCCATTAAAAGCAAGAACAAATTGTGGTGAGATACGAGGTTGGGGAAAGACATATCACTGCTTACTTCCTACCACTCACCATCTCTCCTTTCTGCAGGATGTGGTTACTCAGAAAAGTCTGACATGGTTTGGTTACTGACTTCGGTTTTACAGTGCTGCTGCTCTGCAGACTCATAAAAATGAAGGAAGGACTGAGAGGCTTTCAATAACTCACAGCAGGATTTGGACAGCAGTCTAAGAAGAAAACATCCTTTAAATAGCATTTTACAAAGCAAATCTATCTGCTTTCAGCTTGTTTCAGCTTTACCACATAGATCTGGGCATCCATATGTGCAGAAAGTTCTTTAAATTAAGTAGATTATGAGAATTAAACTGAGCCTCACAGATTAAAAATGGTAGCTCTTAATCAGCCCATGCAGATGTGACAATCATCTGAGCTGCAGGTGGGATCTCCTGAAAATGTCACCACTGTCTTAGCATTTGAAACGTCAATTTATTTTTGTTTTGTTTTGTAGTTACCATATTCACCCATTGTAGACAACCTGAGATTCCACTAAGGAATGAGAAACCCTTTATCCTGAATGCTGTGATTCAGGGCAGCCACCTCCTTTGTACACAGCAGAGGTCACACAGCTGCACAGCCCAGAGTCTTCCTGGAGATGGAGAAATCCAGTTATGCAGCATTCCTCCTTCCTGGGTGGTTCCTGAGCCTTCAGGATGCACATTTCCAGGTCTTACCCAAACCAAAGGATAGGGTGCTCATTACAGCAAGCTGCCCTGCCAAATCCCCTGGAGAAAGGGATTACAAACAGTTCAAGGGGGGAAAGTAACTGAGGCCAACAGCAGACTGATCACCAGGACCAACACAAATCAGTGGCAGGGCTGGCTGGCAAGTGTCTGCCCAGACAAAACCTCCACAGGGACTGAACATCCTCCTTCATGTGGCTGCAGGAAGCCTGGACCTTGCTCTCAGGCAAAGACCAAGTCCCCAAAGCATGACTGGAGGGGCTGAAGCAAAGCTTTTCTCAAAATCCTCTTTGCTGCGTTGTTATCACCAGGAGAGTGAAGGAAATGCTGTTAATCTCAGGAGTGTGGACCAAGTTGGGTGACAGGAGAGGATTTGGTGCCAGGTGGCAAAACTGAAGTTTTGAGCAAGAAATAACCTGAATGCCATCCTACAATACCCAGCCAGAGCTTTCAGTGCTGGACCAAAGGGCTCTGAATTTGGAAAAAAGCCTTTCAAGCTCCTGTGAGAAGAGCAGGTTTCATGAGTAGGGCATGGGACACTGGGAAAAGGTTCAAGTTGAAACTTCATGTCTTTCAGCCGGTGCTGACAGCAACTGCTTTTAACCACTTGCCAAATCCATTAAGATTATCATCTCCTCCTGCCCAATGAAGTTACAATGTGGAAAGAAGTTACAAGGTGTTTGCTCACCCTTGGCTCACCCACACACCCAGGTGCAGCACTCCGCGCCTGCGGCTCGGGAATGTTGCAATGGAGCAGCACAGCCTCGGCTGACCGGGCTCTTTGCTGCTGCAAAAAATTCCCTCACCTTGCCTTGAGCCCCTGCTCTAAGCGAGCAGCGCATCCTCTGCCTCTATTATCCGCTAAAATCATCTTCCATTTAATTAACCCTCTCAATCTGGCAACCTGGTTTAAACCCACCAACAACCCGTGATGTTTTTTTAGGCAGGATATCACAAAAGTTTTTCAGAGGCACCAGAAAAATCCCATTGCAGACTAAAGGAGAGCTTCAGAGCCTTCTGCCCTGTGGTTTTCTCCGAGGGTGAGCTGCCCCCAGCCCCTTGTGGCTCAGGGACCTGGCATGGGTCCTGAGCCACGTGTTTGGGGACAAGTCTGATCCCTCAGACCCCTGCAGCATCAGCTGTGCTGGGTGCCCCACCAGCAGCGACGGCCCTCCCGCAAGGAAAAGTCAGCACTCACGATTTCAGGGATGAAGAGCACATCTGGGAAAGTTGTCAGGACCGCCAGGCCGCTGGGCAAAGAGCTGCTGGAAGTTGAGGAGGACATTGGAAGCCTCTGGCACGGTGATTATCGACCACCCTGCTTCTCACTGCGAAATGCAGCCTCCTTGCCTCTCCCTCTCCCTCCTTCTCTCTCTTCCGCCTTTCCTCCCCTTCCTGCTCTCGTTTCTTCCTCCTTTTCTCCCCTTCGTGCCCTGGCTTCTTTCCTCCCTGCTTCCTGCTGACAGGTGAAGACAGCTGTGAGTGGCACAGGTGTGGCCAAAGCCTGTGACCTGGAGTCACATGGCAGGTGACGGGAGATGCAGGGGCAGCCCCGGCGCGTTTGGAGCTCCGCTGGCCCCGCACGGGCTGAGAGTGCCAGGCGAGTCCCTGGGCAGGGGCGAGTGGCACTGGGGTCACATCCGAGGGCACAGGGGACACTTGTGCCCATCCACCTGGACAGCCTCTCGCCCCCTTTGATTTGCACAGTGGGTCAGCGTGTCCCCCACACACCTGAGGTGGTCACAGCAGAGGACACGAGGGTGGCTGTGGCCAAGGCAGGTCAGGACGGGGCATGGGGCAAACAGAGGGGCCTAGGGGTGCTGTGGGGCAGTGAAGGGCTGGGATGGATGCCTCTCATCCAGACCTTGAGCTCTGTTATTTTCAGTCCATTGCAGCATGAACATTTAAGTGGATAATTCCATGCTTCTTCTGGAGACTTTTTCTCACTTAAATGCAGAGTCCATGCTGACTTTCATGAATTCTTCTTGAAAGATGAGGGAATGTTTTAGCTGCATCCACCTGACTTCCCACATCTCTAGTGAGATTCCATGTGCCCTAAGGTGGCACAGCTACACAGAATGGATGCAAACTTAGATATGAGGCAGACCTAGAAACCAGTCAGCAAACAGGGAGAGCAGGAAGCGGTGGGAATGCAGGCACAGAGTGGCACAGACACAGCTCCAGAGGGGTCTCATTGTCTCTGTAAGGGATGGAGATGAAGCTCTCCTGTTCCTGGGACCACCAGACTGGCAGGGAGTTGTGTGAGGAATGAGCAACTGTGTTATGAGGGGCGGGAGCACCAGTGCAGTTCGGTTTGGAAGGGCTAGGATAGCTTTGAAGAACCCCTTCTTTGTCTTATTTACAGATTTTTTGTGATGGATTGAGAAACAGGGATTTAGTAGAACACTGGTTTTAGTGTTGAAGAATGCTAAGACCAGCTTGACCAAATTTTCTTAAATTAGGCCCTTCATGAGGGTGCTCTTCCCAACTGAGGTGGGCATCAACAGGGGCATGGAAGACCCCGGTAGGGAAGTGAGAGAGGAGTTTTGAGCAGAGGAAACCAAAGAGCTGGTAAAATCTGAGTCAAAAATAAACGTGTTCTGCTAAGCAGGCAGGACAACACAGAATCTAAAAGTTGCAGGACTGACAATCAACCTCTTCCCATTATAAAAGATCAGCCCCAGTTTTCCCAGCATAACTCCCTCAGGTGCATGAAGATCATTCCCTTGGGTGGGAACAGCCCTCAGGGACACCTCTGGAGGCTGAGGGAAAGACATTTGCCCACGGTCAGTAGTATGAGTGAATAACATCAATCCCTATTTGAGAGTTACTAAGCTAGCTGCATTATTGGTGCAAGAAATAGAGCACTATATTAGCAGGTTTTTTTGTGTAGTAAATAGTTCTGATCAGATTGTTTTGCCATTTTACTTTTTCATTTTTTTCCATCTAATCATTATCATTGCCAATTTAAATACAGCAGTCATTTGTTCATCCTTGTCCTCCTCAGGTGCTGGCCACCTGAAAGAAAAGGAGAATATGACAGGGTTTCCTAGGGAGGCATAAAGAGCTTTCTACCCTGGAAATTTTTCTCTGAAAGAGATCCCGGGACAAATACTGGAGGTGGGCTCCAGAAAGAAAATGAGGATGCCTTTACTTGCTAAGGAAAGCACCTCACCCATCGGTGGTGGTGCAGGAAATGCTGCCCCAGGGAGGTACAAACCAGCAACAGCTCTTTCCTGAGAACTCCTGTGTTCGAGCAGTCTCTGGTGGATGTATTCAACACTGGAGGCAGTATTCCAAAATTAATGTATTTCTTTGAGTCCTGGCACATTTTGTTTGGCAGCAGTGTCTAGACATTTTGACTTCAGACCTGCACCTTAGGTTTCTGAGGTAGTGTCATGGTTCATTTAATTGTCTAGGAAGTACACAGGGATATAGGGCGGAGTTCTAAATGGTGACAGTGGGAAGGTAAAAGCCAACATCTTTTTTTCCTGGCACTTTGAGTGTGGGAGCAGTTAGTGGAGAGCTTCAGATTTGGATCCTGGCTCTGCAAGAGTGAAGGGGAAGCAAATCATCTCAGTGCAGCAGTTTATAGGTTACAAAAGAACGCTGTAGTCCAGCACTGGCTCTTTCTTTCAGGACCTTTTCTGTGGGAGCAGCTGTTGTTTGTTGGTTTTTTTTTAAAATTTTGGGCACAGACTCCGTGAGAAAATCTGAGGGCACATACAGCTGAAAGGAGAGAGCAAAGACCTGCATGTGGTGCAGGTCACAGGCTGCAAGGGGAAGACCGGTGCTAACTTTTTTTTCCTAAGATCTGTATGGAAGCAGTTGCTAGATGTTTAAAGCTTTGAAGCTTGGCTCTGTGAGCCCAGGATATGACAGTGGGTGCAGCTGAGAAGGAAAGTGCAAAACTCCAGGATGTGGGGTGTAATTTCAGTGGTGTGAGACAAATGTGGAGCCAGCAAGAGCTTTCTCAGCTGGCTCCTATTATGACCAAGACTTTTGCTGGATGTTTTTAGTTAAGGTACAAGATCTATATGATTGTGAAAGTATGTGAATCCCCAGTTATTTGGAGAAATTTTGGAGGTATGACTTAAATGTCCCAGAGGGAAAATGATACTGTGTATTGTAACACACCAGCTCTCCTGACCTGGAAGGCAGCCAGGATGGACAGAACTCAAGTATGGACTAAATGAACTCAACAGACCCCTTGGAGGGATGGCCATTGACTATGGAAATTATACCCATGGTGGTGTGTATATATAAATAATGTATATAGTAGGAAGGTGTAGGATCTGGGCATGCCATAGATGGTATGGCATAAGGGATGGAGAATGTCCTGGATCTGGCCAGGCCAGGGTTAGTTTTTGCAGTAGCCAGGAGGGGACATGGCCAGCACCCAGAGGTTGTTCTTTTCCAGGGGCAGGGGAAGGGCTCTCTTCCGGTGAGTGTGGCTGAGGGAGCGGCTGGGGAGTACCTGTTCTGTTATTGATGTTGTAACTGTTACTGTTCATCTTTCTTATTCCAGTGCACTTCCAATAAATTGTTCTTAACTCATGATGCTTACCCTTTGTATCTTCAATTCTTCTCTTCATCCCGCTGCAAGGGAAGTGAGAGTGCGTGAGTGCCTTGTGGAGTGAGAATACTAAATTGGGGAATACTGTTCCCAAACCACAACACTGGGGGATTGTCTTCATCCTTACGCCAGGCTAGCACCGGATTCAGGAAGGGAGCAGGTCCCTCTGCTCCCTGCTGGGACCTGGGTGCCTGTAAGGTTTACCACAACCTGGATGTGGCCCCAAGGCTGGAATTACCCTAGCTCCCTCTTGTCCCTCGCCACGGCCTCAGCCCCCTGCAGGGACCATGGGCAGCAGAGGGTTCTCAAGACAGGAGCAGGTTCTCTGATGGTGCCAAGGACTTGCCTTCACGTCTTTGGGCCGTGTCAGGTTTAGGAATGGTGCTCCCCAATTTAGGTCTTTCCCTGAGACTCAAAACCACACTGCCACTGGCTCGCTCCTCCCACCAGCAGGGTTGGCCAGGGAGAACTGGAGGCACAAAAGGCCAAGATCAGGGGTTGAGATAAGACCCGTTTACTGCAAATAGCAATGAGATAAGAAAACAGAACCACATAACAGGTAAGAACAGTAACAGCAACAATATTGGTAACAAAAGTGTGCAAAAGGGAGGGCGATTCACAGGCAAAATGCTCATTGCAGAACCTGACCCAGTGTGACCACAGCACCCCACCCTGGTCCATTCCTCCCCACATTTGTTTCTGACTGGAAGCCACTCCCTTTTTTTCAAAAGCCAAAGAATCCCTTCTCCCTGTCCCCAGCAATGACAGGAGGCGGTACCGAATGACATCTCAGTCTTGGCCATGCCCCCTCAGCCATGTCCCACTCCTACCTCCCACTACTGCAAAAATTAACCCTGTCCTTGGCCAAAACCAGGACATTCTCCACCCTTATTTTATGCCAGCTCTGTCATGCTCAGATCCTACAACTTCAAACTACACACATACATATATAAATATACACAAGCACAGGCATCATTTCCATAGTCAGTGGCTGTCCCTCCAAGGTGTCTGTAGAATTCATTTAGTCCATGATTGAGTTCTATCCATCCTAGATGTCTTCCAGGGCAGCAGAGCTGGTGTGCTGCTGGCTGGTTGCTGCAGCAGGAGCTCACAACTGGTGTATGTGTGAACATACTCACTGGTGGTAGTTCGGGCAGCAGCTGTGTTATTCAGCAACCAATATCATAGATTTAGAGCCCAGTCTTTAGGTGGGCCAAAAGAAAATATTCCAAAAGCAAGAGAGAAATTCTGTCTCCCCTGCTACAGCTCACACATCTCTGGATTAAAATTCTGCAGCGGGCCCTTGGCTGGAGCAAAGCCACCTCTGCCCCAGACCACACTGCTCTCCAAGCACTCCAAAGCAGGAGGTGGCAGGTTCCCCTGCCAGATCCCGAATTCCCGCTCTTTGGTTCCCACTATCCCATCTGCAATGGCAGTGGCTGTGGCAGAACAGCTGTTCAGTGTGGCCAAGCCATGAGCTCAGCTCCAAGAACTGGCACAGCAGGAAGGCTGTTAAAGCTCCTCAGGTTTGGAGGAATGTGCTGACAACTTACTCAGATAGAGGGGAGTCAGCAAGAAAACACCAACCTTGTAACACTGCTCAAAACGGTCTTGTAAAATCATCACAGTGGGTGTATTTATTCCTACTCCTCTCAAACAGAACAGGCAAATGCTATTCCCTGAGCACTGAAGGCTGGGAAAGAAGATTTTATGGGCGCCTAAACCCTCCTGAGCATCTCACTGGGATTAGTTTGAGAGGGTGCTGTAGACAGCACAATTTTTACACCACCTTCACACAGAACAGGTGTCATGCTCAACATCTCTGTGAATGTGCTGCCCCCCTTTTACAAGCAGTGACACAAACTCTACTATAAGTTGAGTATCGTGAGAGGGCAAAGCCCTTAAGACCTGTCAAGAGAATCCCACAGGGTATACAAATGAGGAAAAAAAAAATTAAGAATTAATCACACAGGTGAGGAATGTATCAAATAACAGCCACAGGTTGCTGATGCCAAGATTCTGGTTCAGTGTCCCCTCCCCTTCTCAAAAACACAGCTCACACACTTCCAATTTTGGTTTAGGGTTGTTTTGCATTTTTGTTTCTTTTTTTTTTTAATAAAAGAAGGCTTCCAGATAGCTAATCACTATTGTGATGTTTGTGCATGACAAACAAACTTTAAATACTAAAATGCACAAGTCAAAACAAGCTGTTTCAAACTGCTCAGCAGTGCAGGCTCAAGCACTTATTTGCAATGGCTTTACTCTTTGTACAATCAGTTCTATATGTAGCAATGACTGTATATAAAGAATATAGTACATACTATTGTTTTCATTGTCAATTTACAAGAGAAAAAAAATAAATATTTTCCATTCTTATTATACATTAACACTTCAGTAGAAAGTTACAGTTGTTGTGTTGGCATGACCTGCAATGTCAGGAGGAGAAAGGACATGCATACTTATCTATTAAGAACTCTAAACTATGACTTTGTAATAAATTACAGAGGATAGACACCAGCCAACAGAATACTGATTATCTGAATTCAGTACATTTGTGATTCTTGCGCCATGGTAAAAGCCAAAAATCTTGCAAAATACAAAAGCCAGTAGCTTGCATTATGTAAATAAGACAAACCACATATGGTATAGCCTCTTCTCCTAATGTTTGTGAATAACAGGCTTGTGGTTTCTCAGGCAAAGAAGATGAAGTTGTTGAGTTGGTCCTTGCACCCTTCACACGTAACTAGCACCATAAAGATGCAAGGACCTCAGCAAACACCTAAATTTCATGCTTAATAGATAAAGCATGCATTTTGTAGAGTTTGTGCAGGGTACATACTCTGTTCATTAAGGTTACTGTGCAAAAGAGATTCTTGACCACTGAAGATGTTTCTGTAATTCTGTAAAGATTATTAGCAACAATTTTTAAGTTTAGCAGGCCTGTGTGCGATTAATGACACATTGTACTTGTGGTTCCCCCTAGATTGCTGTACATGGGCACTGTGTACCACTGAACGGAGAGGTGAGGAAACAAAGGCAGCAGCCTGAATGTCCAATGGGGAAAAATGAGCTGCAGCTTGCTAAAAAAATAAATAAATACTTTAAAATGGCACAAAGCTTTGTACAGGTGGATCCACCAGTGCAAGCACATATACATGAGGTACCAATTCATTCAGATGTTTTGATAGGCCAGATCTATCTTAAAATCACTCTCTGAATTTCCTGCTGTGAGATAAATGCTACAGCTTGTCAGCCTGTAAGTAAAATCAAAGTAAAAAAAATATTAAGTATATCCAATATCAGATTATTGTAATTTCTCTACAATTTCATTTCTGAGCTTTCACTACTGAGACTGCTTAATTTTTGGTTTTTTAAAAAACACTAGTGATAATTTTCTTTTTCACGATTTGAGATGACTTGAGAAAAAAGTTAAAACTCTTCATATAAATTGGAACAATAACTCTAACTGGCTGAATATTTTAACATTGTTCTAAATTTTAATAAGTACTGTTAGGAAGGAGAAACACAGTTATTGCTATTTGAAGACTTAAAATTAAAACAAACCAACCTGAAAGCATAGACAGAACTATTCCAATGGTGAAAATTCTATAGATACAAAACAGCATTCTGCCTGAAATTAGTCCTTTTGCATCTGAACACTCTTCAAGTTATCTACAGCTTTCTCTTCCAGGTAACTATGATGGCATTTACATGGAGATATGGATTTGAAGTGGCTAACTGGGGGACACACACAGCTTTTCAACTCCGGCAGCTCTTTCTTGAGACGTTCCAGCTGCTCCACCTGGAATATATTTGGTTGTTCAGGGTTTGAGTCGTATATCCTGAATAAATGAGAAAAGAAAAAACACCGATCAGTATAAACTAGCAATTCACAGAAACGTACACCAGATGAAGCACCTGGGTTTTTTGCCTTAGTAGAGTAAAATTAGGTCCCAAAGACATTTTGAGGTTAGTATCCTAAGTTTTGCTGCTCATCGTGCAATATAAAATAGTATTCCCTTACCACAGACTAGTTTGTGTTTCATTGGATATACTAAAAACCTACTGGCATATACTCACCTAGTCTCCTGAAAACTGTGATTTTAAAAGTGGCACGAAGCAGTGAAGTAAGAGCAGTGTTTCAGGCTTTAAAGTTAAAAGCATAAGAAATTTCAGAGCCCTGAGATTCTTCGAGGACAGACTGGGATATACTGCTTGTACATAATACTGCATGGAGTGTATACTTACTGTTTCAAGAAGTATTTTACTTCTTTTATTCTTTACTTCTCCCCAGTTGAAACCCTGACCTTTTTTAAATTACCATAATTAGCACAATATTAAGTCAAGAGTGAAAAATAGAAAATCTGACCTCTCTCCACACCTAATGCAAATTAACCATCCACACTATTTTAAACAGTCTACCCTCTTTTCCCTTTCTTGTTTTCACACATGTAAACAAAGCTGCAGGATTTTAAATGTCAGCATCATGCCAGATTGTCCAAATCCAAACCACATTTTGAGTGTCAATGTAAGCACTGAGCACAACTCCAACACTATTCTGGTGTAATTAATTACAAAGCAAAAAGCATTGGTACTCCTGTAACCTAACTTTGGTATAATACCTATTGTGACAAGGATATATCCTGATTTCCCAACATGAATTTCTGGTATCAGCATGTTATTTATATCCAAAATTTTAATCCTGGCATCCAGCTGTTCTCACTTTCAGCTATTGCACATACACAGTTCCAGGTATTGCAGGTCTCCAGGTTTATCTCCTTCAAATGAAAACTTCTGCAAGAAATCACCACGGCTTCTGCCTTAGTCTTTTATGAATATTCAGACTTTCACTTATGATTCCTTCAAGAAAGTAGTTTGGTTTTATTTCATCATCTTTTGCCTCATACATTTTTAAGATATGCCCAAAAGGAACCAGCACCACAATCAAAGCAACGTAGTGCTGATGTGAGAGAGTGCAAGGTGCCCTTTTACCCTGACAAGACAACGTATGAACTGCCAGCAACTCCAAGACACAAAAAACAACATGCAGCTCAAAGACTGGTACGAGAATGGGACTCAAGTAAGGAAACACTTCCACAGGAAAGACTAATATGGATCACATTCTCCACAGTAAGATCAAGTGCAATTTCTGTGAAGGAACTCCTAGAAGTGAGGATAGTTGCTGTCCAGTTGGATGAAATTCAAACAGAAGGCATAGCATTTAAATTACTTACACAGCACTTGCTATCCAACACAGGCCTAGGATATGACCCAAAACTGCCTAATGGAAGCTTTCTGCAAACTAAAAGCTCTACCTTCCTTCCAGGATGCAGGTAAGACCTGGGCTTTCCTCAGCTGACACATGAATTTCCCTGTGGATTCCAGACAAAGCACTGAAACTTGAAGTTTTCTATATAGCAACACACTTCAGGAATTAAGAACCTTAAGTCCTTCACACCAGTTAGACACTAGAAGAGCAAAGGCATGTTTCTAACCCTTTCTGTTCCTAGAACATGGCTAAGCTGGTTTCTAAGAAGCTTCTGGCAGGTATTTTATTTGTTCTTTACTATAACCAGTATAAATTCTGTAATTCCTGCTCCATTCTAAATTCTTTTCAATTGAGATTTTGGATTAATTCAACTCTCCAAGCTCCTTTCAAACTGTCCACTAGAGCCAGTTCACTCCAATGTGTGTATACAGTTTCTTCTAAACCAAAGGCAGAGAAGACAATTCAAAGCACAGCTACACTTGTACTTCAGAATTTCTTGACCCTGCTTTTTGCTTGGGTCCACAGAAGTACACCACCAGTTTGCAGATACAGAGTTCCAGGACTTCTCTAGTTATTTTCAACATCACTACAAAGATAAGGAATAAACTCTCATTTCTGTATCCTTCATTTTAAAATTATTTTTAAGCAACGATGCACCAAAGTTTCTCTATCCAACTTCCTATTAATAAGCAAGCCCTGCAGAGGACTGAAAAGTCCTTTAAACATTACTTTTCTAAGTAAATGCCTTCTACAAAAGCCTTGGAGGACATCACAGGGCTATGCAGTGGGTGTAAAACTGATGTATTTGGCTCCTGTCAGGCATTTTGCAACCTCTGAAAACACATACAATACAAGAGGCAACAGCATTGAAATACTATTTTCATGCTAAAAAGATTTTCTGAAGGTTTTGATTAAAGCTTTTCACTTTTCTTTACATCTCAAGGAAAACCTGAATTTACTTTGCAATTCACAAAATAGGGAAGACTTAGACTGGCATTGCATAACATCTTAATTCAGTCACTGAGTAGATTATAAATCAACTAATACTACACTTCCTACACATATCCATGCTGTTATTTAAGTAACATGCAATTTTAGGCAAACAGGGCAGCCCAGGTTTCAGCAGTCTTCTACTTTTGAGAAGTGTTTAAAATGCTTTTGCCTTGATTGCCAGCTAAATTCATGTAAATGTTGGGAAGGTACTACTACAAAGCAACCACAGCTTCTGCCTGCAAAAGCAGCATGCAGCCTAAGGAACTTAGTGTTTGGACAAAGCTCTCATGGAAAAGCTCTCAGCATCCATGCTTGGCAAATACTGATTAAGTATTTTTATGCAGTTCTGTCTATTATTCAACAAACAAAATTCAATCATGTAAAGTGAAAAGATGATGCAAGTGTAAGCTAGCACCCACCCCTCTCCACATTGGTATTTAATATACAGCCAGCAGATGTAAAAAAACAAGGCTGCATTGTTCTTATTGAGTTAAGTATATTCAAATACAGAAATATTTCTTGGACTGTTTACAAAGCCTATCCAGGATGATAAATCACCCCAGAAATCCTGCGTTAAAATTCATCATTTTCACCAAGCCAGAGAATTTCACTACAATAGGCTGAAGTTTCTTCTCTAATTAAAATCTAAACATCAGGCTGATAAAGCATTTTAAGGCTGAGACTTCTGTGTAGACAGGAGATACCCAGTCATGCACATAAAGTACTTTTCTGTGTAAGAGCCCAAATAAAAGCCTGAAGGCAGATGTGGCACCTTTCTGTAGAGGTTGCCTTTTCAATACAAGGAATTTGGTTACTTTAAACACGGAGATGAATGGTAGTTGAATAGTAGAATATAATCTCAGCAACTGCACCAGAACATCTGTTTGGTTTAATGACTTTGGGTGTATGTAATAATCTGCAGCCCAAGTGGAGAAAGGCCTGGATGGGGGAGAAGGGAGTGCATTTGTGTTCTTTCCTCTGCCCAAGTGACATCAGTCTTTTAATATTGTTGGCATTTGTAAGCTAACCAGATTCAGCCTTGCAGTTTTTCTCCATGCAAAGCAAAGTCAGACCCCCTACCTGCATTTTTTTTGCCCAGTGCTTGGTATCACCAACTTTTGGTATTCAGGACACAGTTTTTCTGCCATCTTCACAACTGGCTACAGTGTTTTGGTCAATTCTACATGGATGATTAAAGTTTGGAAAAAATAGCTTACAGAAATAATCTCTATGCACACAGTTCATAATCTCAGAAACAACTACTGCACACAGTAACACAGGGCCACATACAAGCAACCTAAAATTCACTAGAATTCCTCTATTCACTTCCTAGATTATTCAGACAATCAGCACTTAACATGGTGTAAGTAACGGTCTAGTAAACAGCAACACAAAACACCATATTTGATAGGTATCTGAACTGGGCCACAAATCCAGAGAACAAAAATTCTGCAGAAACCATGGAAGCAGTGCCATTTCAATTCAGCCCTGGAAATATTCTGGAATTAGAAAGACACAACAATAGCATAAACTGGCTTTATGCTAAAACAGATTACTGCAGTCCCTACTTATTTCTAGACATTGGAACAGTCATTTACATCTCTCTCTCTCTCATTCTGCTTTTTAAATTTATTTATTTCTAAACTCCAAACAACATAGAATATGGTTGCTGACACCACACCTATTTAAAACTCTTAATATCAACTTCAAGTCTCAAATGATCTGAAAGGCTGCCTCATTACCCAGCAGCTCCAGCTGTGAGTACATTTGCGGAACATTTGTTGTCAGGTTTTACATTCCTACATTCTGGATTTGCAGGTACCACCCACATTTCAAAATGTCCAGCTCGATATATCTAATGCCACCTTCAGAAAGCATCACATTCCTTCTAAGGCACCTATATTAAGATTGAATTTTACTAATTGTCAGAATAAAATTAATCTAGAAAAATAATTAAGAATTGCAAAGGGACATTCCATTATTTGTTTTGGCCTACAGGAAAAAAAGGGAAGTGACATTTAGAAATTACACTTAACAAGCCCACAATTAATTACATTGAAACAAGATAATAGTTTGCTTCTCAAACTGTAGTTTGTAACTTGATAAAGAAATACTGCAGCCCTGAAAAAAAACTACTGTCTTTAGTTACTCTTTAGTTAGCTTTGGAGTTAATACTAATTTTGGGGTTCCTCTCAAAAAAATGGGAAGATGTTGAAGTGAAAGTGATACACGAGGCAGGCAGTGAGAGGAGAGATGAACACTATTCAGAATCCAGAAGATCTAAACAGTGCAGGAAGGTAAGAATTTTTGTTCACTTAAATCCACAAGGGAATTCAGCCTTCTGACAAATTGGCTGGTTATCAAAAGGTGAGATAAAAGGTGTTCTACTATCCTACTACAACTTAAAACACTATACAGTACAAAAGGAAACATAAGGTGACACATAGCTGACTTGCAGCCTCGACATAAACGCCACAACATTTAAGTAGTGTGAAGTATCCAAAGCAATAGAAGCAACACGAAGTCAGAAATTAGGCTGTCACCTCCTTTACTGTTTTACCACATAGCGCATATCTACTACATAAGGAGTAATTAACAACTCTGGAAGACTGGATTAGTAGACATCAGACCAACAGACATGTTAAGAACACCTTATGCAGCAGTATTTGACAAAAACACCCCATCAATAAAGTATCACATTAACTTATCCATGCCACAGGTTCAAATATCATTACTCTGTGATTGCACACTACATAGTTAGAGGACTGTTTCACCTGCATTCTACTCCAGAGGTATTTTTCATTGACTAAAAGGGGGCCCGGTCATGAGTTGTAGCAGAGGTACAACACAGAGCATGCCCTAGCAATAAAGAGGATTTATGTGACAATGTCTTCAGTCTGAAGCTGATCCCCACTGTAAAAATCTAGTAATTATTGTTTTACTGCCAATGAATAGGAGACATTCTGTACAGCACAAGAAGTGAGACCTCTAGCAAACGAGAGGAGTAATGGACACACCACTCTGAAAGGACTGTCAGCAGTCAACAACAGATTGAAGAGAGTTAACTATTTTTTCACACTGAGAGCCTAGAACTCTAAGAGCAAACATATTTGACTTCTTGCCTCTAGATATGGTTAAACTGACTCTCAGTTTTCCCTTTATAAAACAGAGCCTTTGACAATTATTGATCCCCCTCCCTTTGTTTTTTTTAGTTTGGTTTTTAAGGTAAAACAATATACAAAGGAATACTCTTGTCAAAGCAGAAGGCTTGAAAGTAATTTGCAACTTCAGTTACACTTAATGCTTTCCCAATTACAAATTCCTTCTTCTGTATCAGAAATTCTAATTTAATATAGCTTCTCAAATTAAACTTCATCTCATAATAATTAATTTCACATCTTCAAAGATAAAGAACTACAAACTTCTGGGTTTTGTAAGCAACTAAATAACACAACACTACTTTTGCTCAAATATTTACCACAGTATTCTGATATATCTGCCTGAATTTCTGGATGTAATATAACTACTTTCTGAACTGACAAATTTGGCAGTTTGCCCTGGAGCTGCTCCAAGCTAATTTTAACAGGAAAAATGGTGAACTCACAGCTTTGAAACAAACAGAATATTGGCAAAAATTAAGTTAAAATCAATCATTTAAGTTGTGTTAACTATTTCCACAGCTTCATGTAGAATGCTGAAGCTTTCAATAGAACAGTTAAATAGCATTGTGCTCACCATATCATGTACATAACTTAAAAATTACTATCCAAATGTTAGCAGCACCTTAAAAGTGTATGCCATGCAGGAATTTTTTGAAGAATCAAATTACATTTACATTAATCTCAGCAGAAATCAAAGTTATTTCGCCTCATATATACAGTTGAAAGAGTAGGAATTGGTGTTAGACTTGATCCTGATCTGGGTTTCTGTCCCAGTCAACCAAGAAGCAACATGAAATTTCACCAGAATCAAGATACAGTATTTTCTAAACTTGATGATGATGACTATGATTATTTTTTTAAAAAGCCAAAAAACTAAGTACCTGTCATATATTAGCCCATGAACACCATATTCTTTCAACTTCTTCCTGTTATCTGGGTCATTTGCATCATCACCCCATGAAAAAATAACGAGGCCTTTGGATATGGCCCTTTTAATAAATGCTGGATTCCTCAGCAGATCTTCAGAATGCACATTAATTCCCTGAAATACAAAAGATTTCCATTAAAACCCATGTTTCTGAAACACCTATATCAGCTTTTTTAATCTTTTGATGCTGGCAGCTCCTAACCCTAATTTCATCCATAATAATAAGAAATGCTTAATACAATTAGAGAGTTTATTTATAGTGCTATTTTTAAAGCACTGTATTAAAAGACGTTTGAAACAATGGACATTATTTTGGCAGTGACCCAATATTAGTGTATTTCTTTTATGAGGGTAGTTGAAATTTAAAGCATTAGTGTCAAAAATTATAGATTTAGAAGAAGCAGTAAAGTGGTTTTATTTTAATTTGTCAGCTTACCAGCAAGTTTTCAAACTGTGCAAAGTTAATGGCAATTGGAGTTGTGCGAGATCTGAGATCCATAAGCTCTGGATAGAGCTTAGATTCCCCTTGGGTGAGAAATAATACAGGATACTTGTTCTGCTTATGCCGGATCCTGTCAGGAAAAAGTTCACAAGTAGCAAATGAAAAAACAAATATGTAAAAATACAAAGCAGGAGAATTCAATCTCACTGTTTTGAGGGGAACTCATTTCTTTCCTGCATGTTCTTCTACTTCCTAGCTGGTGCAAGGAGATGGTCCCACAGTTTAGCATCAAACTGTGTGACAAACTGCTCAAATGATTCCTTCTGCCACTACTGGAGATTTACACACAGTTTAAGGGAAGCTAGATTTGATGTTCAACTCAGACCCACATCTTCAAAATGTTTATATAAAATCCCTGAAGGCCTTTTAATTCTGTAATTTTCTTCTTAAATGCACATCAGATTCATAATAATCACAAAGATCCATGCTAAGAATTTCTAAATATGGTTAATATACAGCCCCTAACCTTATTTTAAGTTGGATACTGTAACAAGTTGATTTGGTTTGTAAGTCAGGCTTGCATACTCCTCAAGTATGACTGAAGAAGACTTTGGGATACCAGCAGAAAGAAACCCTGACCTTTTTTGTATTGCTAAGAAAGAGTGAAGCATCTAGGAAGGCACTTGACAAAAATATCTACTATGACTTCGTTCTCCTATTTTTTTTTGGCTCATTTCAGATGGCAAAGTGTTCTCATTTCAGTTCCCAACTATTTTGGCACCCAAAGTTTCTGTCTAAGCAAAACACCAGTTATTTATTTCCTGGTGTGTACTCTTACCTTCAAAGTAAATTTTACCAAATAAAAATAAATTTTAAAAAGAAAGTACATTATTTCTCTCTTCTTAACTTACATTGTACAAATATCTGCATGAAAAGAAGAAAACACAATTCTTCTTCCTCCAGCATTCATTAAAACAGTTTTCAGAATAATATCTAGAAAAAGGTTCATATCAAAGTAAGTTGACAAGTTGCCATCCCATTGTCCATCCTAGAAAAAGAAAGCACAAGTTTCAGCCACTTAAATTACTGCCTACTGTAGGTAATTATTTTAACCAGCAATGGTCTCTCATTCAACCTGAGCAAAGTGAGAATTCAGCTGGCCAGTGTGAATACAGAAGTCAATCCTTCAGTCTGCTGGATGCTGGTTACAGCTCTCCCAGACTGACAGCCTGTGAGGTGCAGCTGAATTCTCACAGCAACAAGATTCACTGAAAAATTCATCACCTCCCCATCCAAGGAATGCATTCCTAGAAAGCCTATTCTAATTTCAAAACCACAAAGAAATTCCCTGAAGATTAATAATTACAGCAGATACTCTCTGCTTATATTTCTAGCATACTGACTTCCACCTACCACCCTCCTTAGCTTCCTTCCCCCACTCCAGGCTTCCAATCCCAGCCTTTACAACCATTTCCTTCCGGACTGAGTGCTACACAACCCAGCTGAGTCTGCAATCTGGAAGGAAACAGTCGCTTGCATTACTGCACCATGTTGCAGCTGCTCCTGCATGGGCCAGGAGAGGTTGAATTTCTTGGCACTTTCCTGCCTGCTCTGTTGTGATCCGAGACTCTAAAAAGAGTCTCCTGCCAAAAGCAGTCTGAGCTGCACGAAATCAATCCTATAAATACTTTCTATCATTTAAGAACAAGTTTGCTCATTTGTTGGAGCAATGCTATTATATCCCCAGTTTAAAAATAATACATTATAAAATAAAAAAGGTGCATAAAACCTCAAAAATTATGCCTTTGCAGCTCAGAAATTATGTCAAATTACAAAGTTTAGTCATGAGAATGTCAAAGAACCAAAGTAAATCACATGTATGTTTATTTACCCTTTGTTGGGAGATCCATTTTATTTCTATGTTGAACCCAACATCTTTAGAAACAGACTCCAGAACCTGAAAAAAATTTCATTATGAAGAGACTCCACAGCAAATGAGGACAACAAAGCACGAAGAAGGTAATTACTGGGAGAACACACTGGAATTTAATGCTATGGGTTCTAACAGTAGTATTAAAAACCCTAGGTTTTTAACATTTTATACAAGATACACAACACCATTTTCTACTCCCAACTTAAACTTAATAAATATCAAAAAATGGATAAAATCTTAAGGACAAGATTTTTACAAGGTACAAATGACAACCAATTCACCTTAACACATGTAAGAAATTCCCCATTTGTACTCCTAAAGATTTTCTTTGTCTCCAGAAAGTTCTTTTGAATGCAAAAAGCATCTCAAGTCACACACAGTCCTAAGTATGAAATCCAGAAGCCTGCCACTACAATAACAAAAGTTCTTTCATGTGAAATTCTTGTAAAGAATTATTTACAAGGTGACTTCAAAGGTGGATCTAACACAAACAGTCCTCAATGGGAACACACTAGAAGTTCACCCAGCATTTTTCAATGTCTGGCTTTTTCAATGGTTTTAGTACTTTGAGGAACTGCCAAAGGCCAGGTGTGGTTTCTTTCAAAATTAGACACAACGGTCAATGCAATAACATGCAGTGCCCACATGTAAACCAGCTGTAAAACTGAGTGCACCCTGAGTTACACAACCTGGGCTCATGAATTCAGAAGCTTGAAATACACACCAAGTGTGACTTGCAAGCACTGAAAACCTTCCACTGAGCAACAACAAAGCCCATGTTCTCAGTTCCAGCACTGACATCAGAGGCCTAAACCCAAAATTCAATATCCCTTCCTACGTGTGCAAAGCTGAAAGTAAAACACATTTTCTTGTTCCACAATCATCTTGCTCTATATTCACTACTTACTCTTTGCAAAGAAGGGAATGGCTGTGTCTCAAAAGCAGAGTTCTCTTCCTCTTTAAAAGATGCTGGAAAGGAATATAAGACACTGAATCAACATAAACAGAAATATAATCCCAGTAATGCCAGCAAGAAAAGCATGTCTCAAAATCATAAGGCCTTTAGGAGTGAACAATGAGATCAGGTCTTCCTTTTGATTCCCTATACATTTCCTCTAACAATGACATACTCCAACAATGGTGTTGCCAATTTCTCTTTTACCAGTAGGGAAATTGTTTGACCACCACTTTAAAACTTGCCACAATATTGATCAGAAATGGCTCCTCCCATCCCTCACCACTTCACTCACTGAATCACATCTGGAAGAAGCCTTGCCTACCAAGGTTTATTTATCTTTTTTTTATTTTACCTTTTCCTATACAGGTAGGATGCATGAGATACCAATTTGCTGTCCCTACAAAGGGGATAATTAAGGCAAAAAATTTACAGCACTGACAAGACGCCCTACAGCAGCTACCAAAGTTCTTGTCAGCAGTTCTGAAGAGCTGAAGGAACAGCTAGAAAAGCGTAAGATGGAAACATCAGTGGCAATTTTGTTATTACTATTCAGAAATACATATTTATCTATACATTCTCCTTCTACCCTACTGTCCCTGCTTCCCAAGGGAGTAAATTCTGTTCAGATATTTACTTCCCTGTACAGAACTCTACAGCATGCACAAAATGAACTACATAAGCATTTAGAAATGTTCAGTACAAATGTGATTAGAACAAGCAACTGCAACCACAGAATTTATATAATTACATGGTTATAAACCAATCCCAAGACTCTTCCAAACTAGTACATACCATTGCGATCTTTTACTTTCAGGGCCGTCACGTGAGCTAGCTGAAGAGCATAAGAGTAGCATTAACAGTCTACCCACAGACATCTTCCTACGTGTAAAATGTAACTAATTTTGCTTGTAAATAGTTTTGAAGTTTAAAAGTCCATTATAGACACAGTTTTAGTACTTTGTAAAAGAATAATGGAGATACAAGTACACATCAAAATTTTCCTTCAAACTTTGTTTTAAAGATTTCAAGCTCAAAACCAAACTGAAAATAATGCTTACTGAAAATTCAGAAATCAGGTTTAAAAAATGGTCTGAACATTAATCACTCCCCTATGTTTCAATCCAGCGCAGAATACTGACCTGTTTTATATTATCGTCACAAATACTGAGGTATGACAGGCCAGACATAGGGACAACTTCCTTGCTCTATTCAAATTATCTCTCCACAAAAGGAGCAGGCCAAGTAATTTTAAATTTAAAAAAAATCATATGGTTCTTGGACCAGCCAGATGTTTTCCCTGACTGAGGACAGGTATCTCAGCAAGGTCTTCAGTAGCCCAGTCATCCCCTGACTTTTTTTATGTAGATAGGGCACTGCTGTTTGGAAGATAGAGCAGTTTAATGTAGTCCCTTTAATATTTGAAAGTTAATACCATATTTCTAGAGGATAAAAGCAATGAAATTCATCCAAGTTGTAACAATGATGCAAAGCTATTTTTCTTGGAATTATCTAGTTGTTCTATTTGTACCATTTTAAAAACTGTATTCTCCCAGCTATCTACAGTTACTCCCAAAACCTCTAAGCTTCATACACAATTTGAAATCCTACACACAGAATATTGTACTCGTCAAGGTGACAATACCTTCAGTAACTGCAGCTGATCAAATGTGAGTTCTTTGACTGCAATCTCAAACAGTTCCAAAGGCTCTGTATCCTGTTTCTTTGAAGATAAACAACACATAATTAAGCATCACTGAAAACAACAAAAAAGCCTACACACTTTTTATGTAGTAGCACTAACAGCAACTAATGTTTCCTCTTTTATTGACAAAGATACAAGAGGTATCTTATTAAGATGAACAGTTTTCATGAGACAACACAGTCACTTAAAAGCATAAAACAGGTGTCAATTTGAAGAAAAGAGTATTCTATCTTTCATGCAAATCAGAGGCTTTAAAGTTCTTCTCAAAAGGTTAGCATAAATATTCTGTAAACATTTGACTGGTTAAAGTATTCAGTAAAGATGTTTGCAAGTAAAGGAATGCAGTAAAAAATACTCCAAGGCAGTTCAGTTTACTTCTGTTCACCCAATGTCTCGGAAACTAATTAAAAAAATATAAATATCCTGTCGTAAAATTCACACACACACACACATTCACATACACACACACTCAACTCTCAAAACAAAGATCTCATGCCAAAAAAAATCTGTCCATTTCTTACTTCCCCTCTTCACTACAAAATTTTTACTGAGCAAGACAATACTGAGTGAAGAGACACTGAATATTCATTTCCCTCAGTCAAAGTTCCATTTCCACAACTGTTCAAAACCCAAGCTTCCTACAGACTGCAATATTGCAAGGGGTGTGAGTGTTTGAAGACACAATGCTCAGAGCCAAGAAGACAGACCAGTTTGTTCTGCCATGTTCTCTGTCTCTGGTTTCACTGCCAGAACTAGGAAGGAAGATAACCAGAACAGGACAGAAACACATTCAGGTTTGAGTCTAAGGGAGTCCCATAGGCACTACTGAATATAGTGGAGTTGTCCGCTTTTTTTCTTCCAAATCTTAAGTAAGAAAAAAGCTAAATAATAGCTACAATGTACGCTTGAAGAGTGCCAAACCATGCATATGAAATGCTGTTGCTTCAAAATCAGAAAGAAAAACTTAACTTCCCTGCTCTACTTTCTGCCTAAAGTAATGCTGCAAATTTATTCCCATTCCATCCCCTGAGTCCCCAGAATTATTTCTATGAGAGCCTGGCATTTTGGTTTCTGAAATGGTCATGTTTATAAATAAAATACAGATAATATCTTCTTTACCTTTTTCATGGCCATGCAACATGTGAGATCGTGGTATACTATAGGCACATGATCTTTAGAAAGATGTACATCAAATTCCACATATGCTGCTCCCTACAGAAAATTGAAAAACACACAGAAGAAAACAAAACCCCATTAACTACTCGGGCACAAGGACTACAGCACCATGTGCAAGTATTGTCAAATATTCACAGGTCCTGGACCATCAAGCAGAAGTTGAATAAAACTGGCTGTTGCCAGTTAAATCATGCTCAGCAACGGATTAATAGAAAAAATCATATGGTAAATGATCTTAATTACCATAATACAGCTCATATACATATATATATGTATATATATATATATATATACACATATATATATATACACACATATATATATACACACATATATATATACATATATATGTATCTACGTTGCTTAATCTTGTAAACCCGCTAATAAGATTCAATTCCTGTAAACCTGATTACAGAGGAAGACTAAGATGATATTTTTAGATACAGATGTTTTAAACATAGATGCCTTTGAGGCATCTTGCTCCCTCCTCCCCACCACACCAAGAGACAAGTGACAGCTCCATATTGCCAAGGCTTTAGGGAGATATTCCATAGAGCAATGAACTTCTGGAGTCACCAGGGAGTAACACAGTAGCAGTGTGTTATAATATGTGCAAGGGCAGAAATAGCTGCATTCAGTATTCTCCTGCCCTTTTTCAGCTGTATGGGATTTTCTGTTAGGCTTTAAAAAAGGAAGAAAGGTACAAAAGCTCTAAGTACAGTCTTTTGGAAAAGAAGGAGGGCCAGAAAGGAAGAGAAACACACAGTAACAGGTTTGGGTTTTTTTACTTATATTGACTGCCTGCAAATCATTCCTTTGCAAGGCCTCCAAGAATATCATTCACCAAACTATCACCCTGACATACACACTTTTTCAATCAGAGAGAGAAAATAGGACACTTTTTTTCAGCCCTTTTCTCAGCAGAAATATTTTCAGAGTTGTGGTTTTCAGCCTTTTCAATCTGCAAACAGATGAAAGCACATCTCTGGCAATGCTGCTCATGACTTCACAGCAAATTTCTGCCTCAATGCATTTTTCTTGTGAGCATTTTAAAAGCTGTCTATAAACCTGCGGTGTCCACTGCAGGGATTAAGAACTACTGTTCAAAACAGTAATTTAGTAAGCACTGTTTTCCTTTGCTCTTCAGGGATCAAGATTACTGGAAGAAATAAAAGTGACCAGCTCAGTCACAGAACTTAGGCACACGGAGTTAGCATCTCCCAAACTGAAGGTCTGCCTTAGGATTCCAAGTCTTCAGTGTAGAAAGCACCACAACAAGGACTGGTTTATTCTACCAACTCAGCTCCCAAGTCACCTTTTCAGACAGCAAGCTTCAGTACACAGCAGTCCCTGAGCAAGACCTTTGCCACCTGAGAGTATGCTGAGACTCCAGAAGTGCCAAAATTTTATTCATTTGTTCAAATCGTCTGTACAGAGCTGAGATTAAAATTCTCCCTGTATTAGAATACCACCAGAATATACCAAGCTGAAGTTCTGATTTTTTTCAGGGACTTGAGAATGAGAGTCTAATCTACTATTAACTTCCCATTACTCAGGCAATTTCCAGAGTGATTTGATATAATTTACATCAGTGCAAATACCATTCACTGTATTGAATCATGCTAATTAAGCATACAAGCCAACCTAGTTTGCACTACACAGGTGCTGTGTGTATGAAAACGTGTGTACATACATGACTAGCAGCACTCCTCAGGGATGCAATGGTGTTCTCTTGAACTTTAGCAAGTCTGAAACAGCCACAAAAAAGGGTTTGTTAGATGCAGCATAGCACACAATTCCATTGAAACAGAAATACAAATCAGAAGTTTTTGTTTTAGGGAATACCCACAAATCGATACTGAAGTAAATGACTATGAGTTGCAGCTTTTTCAACTCTTCACTTCCTCAACTGATGTCAGTGACATGAAACAACCTCCCCAGTTTAAAATGCAAACAAACTTACTTAGCTGTTGTTGTAGAATTTCCTGCTCCCCTGTGTCCAACATCTAGAGTTGTTCTCGGTTTCCAGTATTTTGCATATGAAGCCTGCATATCACAAGTGTATCCCTGGATTGGTTTAATAATTATGTAGTCCACTGCAAGAAAAACACCAATGTTTCACATGTCAGTAAACAGCAGACAGCTTTGAGTGAAGTTATCTACATCTGTTGTTTGCATCAACTGTACCTCTAACTTTTCCAATTGTCTTCCTTGGATTTCTGCTCATAATAGCAAGTGTAAGAATTCCAGCACTCTTTCCGAGTTCTGCAATTGTGGATGACAGGAGGCAGGCAGAGCCTACATGACCTGGGAGCACATCATCTTGTACTACCTTCTCACCTAAATCTTCCTAAAAACAAAACAAACAAAAACCCAAAACCCCTACCGTTAGATGTGAGAATTCTAAACAAACTCTTCTGCCTTGCTCCTCAGGACACAACACAAGTTTCTTGTGTGTTACAGAATACACTAACTTCAGGCTAAAACAGTATAATGTAACAGTGAGTTACAAATTACTATCAGGAATACGAAAATGGTGATGGAAATTTACAAAACTCAAATTTGTCTTTGACATCCCTTACATTTGATAAGCTTTTCACATCAAAATTACATACATGGAATAGTCTGTCTTCTGAAATGCCTAAGTCATATTTAGAACAAAAGTTAACTGGAATAACATACATGCTTAAAATGCCAAAAAACTTCGTATGCATGTGCAGGGAAGAACTGATATGCAGAATGTGCACTTGACCATAGTCAAGTTCAGGAACTATGTAGACACTTTACAATTACGCCTTTAAGTGATCTTGAAGGTATTTTCAGACCAAAAATAGAATGCTTAAAAAACTTTATTCTGCGTAAGTTGCTTTCTTTTAAAAAGAACTTCAAATATTACGATCTTTCATGGCAAAAAACAGTGCAAAGTAACAAACAGTAGTGAGAATCCAGTTTTAATTTGCACTAGTTAGTTCAGAGAAATCTCTTTTGCTTATAACAAAAAAATTTAGATTCAGTAATTGTGATATAACCAGTTCATATACGCATTGTTCAGGTTAAGCAGGAGAAGCATAACTTAGCTCTGGTAAAGGATTAATGTCAAGCCAGCCTAACAACATGCAATACTGTACACACAAGAATCAAGTCTAATTTGTACTGACTTCTAAATAAGCAGAACTGGAAACTTTCTGTGTCACATCAAGAAGACTCACAAAATGGGCTGGGAGTTATTAGCCTCACACTTGTGTAAACAAATCCAAAAGATCAAGAATATCAGGCAGTAGCCCTGGTTCAACAGTGAAATCCTCACAATAACTGACTCGAGGTCCAAAAGGCAGACTGGAGTTGCTTCTTGGAGTAAAAGAGACATACCTCAAAAAAATCAAATATTAACTCCAAGTTATCAGGCTCCATGGTTTGTATTGTGTATTCTATCCATCGGTCTGGCTGCAAAGCATAGCCACAGTCTGGTTGAGAGTGTCGACATTTGTAGTCATCGTCACTGATTAAGGAGAACTCCACGGTGTTTGCCATTTTCTGAGGGACAGTAGGGGATGTCTTCTCTTGGCCCTCTTCGTCATCATCCTTCTCTAGGCCTTCTAGGGTCAATTTGACTCTACTCAACCAGAAACACAAAACAACCGGTGAAGTCACTGGAGAGTCTTTGCAAATGACAAAGATGTACAAAGAAGCTTGAGCAGAAGCTCATACAACACAAGAATTCTTCTCACCACCCCCATCCACAGAACAGCACCATATACAGCAGGCCCTCACACAAGCAAGAGTTTGCAGCCATTGTCTAAATCATATTTTAGTCAAATTTTAGTGCTCAAGTCACTGCTAAAAGTTGAACTTGGGTATATATGAAAGATGTACTGTTGGTCTGACAAGCAGCACTCCACCAGACTATTTGGGCTGCCAAATAAAACAGCCTTCCTGTACAGATTGATACCCATAATGCCAACAGCCTAATGAAAAGCACTGAAAATAGCAGTAATCATCAAGATCAAGACTTGAATGTTGGTGGCTGCTGCTATGTCTCTATGATAAGGCAGATAAGTGTACTCTAACAGACATAAGTAATACAGGCTGAAGTAGTTAAGTCCGTTGAAAAATCCTAAATGCCAATTTAAACTGAATGTGATTCCTGAAAAATCCTGGACTGAGAAGCAAAAGCCTCTCTATAAGACTCAGAATTCCTTTATCATACAGAGCAAATCTCCCACACAAAGTGAGTTATGTCAGTGATGTAAGTATACATGAGTAACACAAATTCCCTCCTGCATCATAGAGACAGCAGATGAGATAAAGGATTATCATTTATAGATGCCAATCCACCAGTAAAACTGAAGTAATATCTCAAAGAAATAATTACAATCATAGGAATCTGTTACACCAAGTCCACATTGTTAATACCCTCACTAAAGAAAAAAGAAGTCACAACACAGGTACTCCAGAAACCTGAAAAATGACACTGCCATGCCACGACAGTCACAGAAACTACTGGACAGATCCAACTTTTTAGGACAGAGTATTCAGTGAATGCATCCAGCTTATCAAGTTTTATTTCAACCATTTAATTCAGACAAGAAGCTGGCTTCAGAAATTGCTCTCTCTACCTGCTATAACATGCAAGGAAAAAAGGCAAAGCTGTAGAGAACACAATGTAAGTATTAAATCTCACTGAAGAGTGTCATATTAAATAAAGCTTCCCCTCATCTGAAAATCTGGAATTGGTGGGAGAGGGAATCAAATCAAAACTGGGAAAAAAGAAAGAAAGCAAGCATCACAGAATGGTTTGGGTTGGAAGGGAACTTAAAAGATCATGTAGTTCTAACCTCCCTACCACAGGAAGGGACACTTTCCCCTCAACCAGGTTCCTCAAAGCCCCATCCAACTTGGTCTTGAACACTTCCAGGGATTTGGCAACTAGAGCTCTTGGCAACCTGTGCCAGTGTCTCACTACCTCCACACTAAAGAATGTCTTCCTAGTATCTAATTAACCCTGCCCTCTTTCAGTTCAAAGCCATTCTCACGTCTCCTGTCACTTCAGGCCCTTGTCCAAGGTCCCTCTTCAGCTCTCTTTAGGGACTGCTACAAAGGTCTCCCCAGAGTCTTCTCCTCTCTAGGATGAAGAACACCAAATTTCTCATCCTGTGTCCATAGCAGAGATGTTCCAGCCCTCTGAGCATCTTGGTGGTCTCTTCTGGACTCCTTTAAGCAGCTCCACATCCTTCTCATCTTGGGGCCCCCAGAGCTGGATGCAGCACTGCAGCTGGGGTCTCACCAGAGCAGAGGGGCAGAAACCCCTCCCTCACCCTACTGGACACTGCTGCTGATGCAGCCCAGGATGCAACTGGCCTTCCGGACTGCACTGCTGGGTCACACTGAGCTTCTCATCCACCAACACCCCCAACTCCTTCTCCTCGGGGCTGCTCTCAATCCATTCTCTGCCCAGCCTGTACTTGGCATTGGGATTACTCCAACTCAATGCGGGACCTTGCACTTGGCCTTGCTGAACTTGGTGAGATTTGAAACTCTTAAGCCTGTGAAGTTCCCTCTGGATGGCATCCCTTCCCTCCAGTGGGACCACACCCCAAGGTTGGTGTCATCAGCAAACCTGCGGAAGGGACACTCTTGGTTGGTCACCAAGACCAACCCCTGAGGGACACCACTCATCCCTGGTCTTCACCTGGACACAAAGCTGCTGACCACAACACCCAGAGCGACCATCCAGCCAAATCCTTATCCACTGCGTGCAACGGTGCAGTACTCTAAATACCAGAGCTAAGATATCCACTTCTGACAATTAACTGGAGAGTTATAATAATGCCTGCTTTTGAGGCACCTCTGCAGAGAAAAGCATCAAACTAATTTAAGTAAGAACCTAAGAACACTACAGTTCAGCCAAAAAGCAATAAACACCTAGACAAGTATGGAGTAAGTATTTGTGCTTTAACACTTGGAAATTGGGCTATCAGCAAACCTAATTAATGTAGCCTTTAAATTAAGTTAAAAAAATATCACCAGTATTGACAATTAACACGAGGTAAATTGCATACTGAGACAAGCAGGCTCTTACCTAAACCTTGATGTTTTAAATTTCTTCTTAGATATCAGTACAGGGGGCTTCTCAGAATAATGCAGACGTAGCCTTATTTCTGTCTGACATGTCAGCCACCCAGCATCCACAGTTTCAATACCATCTATCAAAAATAAAAAAAAAAATAATACATCTTACTAACTTATTTTAGGGAGACCTAGACAGTTCCTCTTGCCATCATGTTCCAGATAATCCTCCTCATCACCAGCCTTATTCTATAGTAATGTAAGAGCAATTGTTGAGTGCAGCCTTTCCCCAGTCTTTCCGAAGGACCCAGAACAGACAACAAATGCTGCAGTTGTTTGCTGGCTTTTACGGGGATTAAACAGGAACATGATCATGTGTAAAATGTCTGCAGGAGAGCACTGAGTATTCCAGTAATAATTTTATATATATGCTATCAAGAGCTAAGTTAAGTCTGCAAAGGCAGGAGTAACATTCCCTTGTCCTGGAATCTCTCAATACAAGGAATAATACTGACAGAAACGCTGAAGATTCAGAAGCAATTAGAGGCTCCCTGTTTTTGCTGGGATACAGGTGCCCAATTAGCTCATTATAATCAGTGCCAGCAAAGCAGTGCAAGTCTGCAGGACAGGGTATAGCAACAGTCTCCATGAAAAGCATGGAGGATCCTCAACCTGAACCCCAAAAAGAAGGAAAGCCTACAGGCAGTAGGACCAGAAACACAAGCTGCAAACCAGGTGCTGAAGCAAACCCCACAGTTTTGCTGAGTTTCTAAAGAGCCAAACTCATCATTTGATAAGGATATGAGGGGAAAATGGAAAAGCTGGAAGACAAGATGTATGAAGTGTGATAGTTACCTTAAGTGTCAGAGGATTGAACATTAAGTGAGAGGTGGGTCAGAAGTGCCAGAAGTGAGGCATTTGTGCACACTCAAGAACACAAAGTGTGGCCTTACGAGAGCCTTTTGACAGCTCCCTTTCTAACTGAAGAGGCAGAGTGGGAACATTCTGTGTGAGTGATTATGTTTTTCTAGGCATGGGGAGTTTTTCTAAGGCTAGGTATTAAGAGAAAGCTAAATCTATTCAGTATTTCCAAAAATACATGCTCATGATTTAAAGCTCCCAAATTTCAACCTTTAACACCATCAGAGTAACAATACTTCAACTCTTCCTAGCAGTCTTTTATTAACATTACAAGGGGTAACAACCCGAGCGTGAATGCACAAATAACAGATACAAAAATAACTGTAAAAGCAGAGAAAACAATCATAGTCAATTCTTCTCAAAACTTGTAACTTCTAATATTTTTCAATTACAAGAATTTTAAATTAAATTCATGGCATAGAATAAAGGTTAATGTATCTCACTTACTACAGATTCCAAAGTGTCCATCATCGACAGTAATTTCATTTTCTAGAATTAAAAGGAGGGGAAAAGAATGGAAAAAATTAGTTAGTATTCACATTTTTTAAAAATCATTGCCAAGTTAAATTAATTCTATTTTTCCACTTCACTTCTAAAAAGTGTATCTAAAAAAGGTAGGAAAACAGAAACAGACAAAGCAGCATGTTTTTTGCAATCTTCTATAAAGATTTAACCCCATTTATGCTTTTTTCTTAGTTTCTGCACAAAAAAAACCAACACACAAAATGCCACATTTCACTTAAAGTAATCTGAACTGAGAAGAGTAAAAAGGTTGAATAATTTCCTCGCTTGCTGCAGTATTTTGCCGATATCTACATCCTACTAGTATCTAAGATGCTTTACTTGTCAAAGTAATGTCAAAGACATTACAGTTTCTTGCAAACATACAAGAAAGTTATCCTGCTGCACATTTAAAGTTTTTTAATTGAGTTAGTCACAAATTCTGTCCACATGACAGAAACCAAACTAGCATGAAATATTCAAAACACTCAATTCACACTTACTTTTATCCTTACTCTTTCCAAAGCTTTAATAATTGAAATCTTAAGGCACTCTGTAAATTCACCAGCATTAACAGAACTGCAATAGGCTAAACAAACCATACATTTCTCAAAACATAAATCTTCACATAATTTTGCTTCTACAGTGATTAATCCCTTTTTTTTTCCTCTAAGAAGAATCATAGGTCTCCTAACCTAATTTAGTTTAGTAACTACAGGCAACAATTTAGGATCATAATGATCTAGTGCTAACATACTGTGTTTGCTTCATTTTCTTAAAAACTGCTTATGAAGAATTGAGTATTACTTGGGGAAAAAAATCCTAATTATTTGGAATGAGGTAATCTAAATTTGGAGATAAAGTCTAGGCCCTAGCAGAGGATAGGCTGCTTCCCTTATCAGTTACTGACAAATATAGAAATAATCTTCTTGCAGGAATAAAACCACAAGTAATTCAACTGAAATTTTTTAAAAAGGCAAAGGCAGAGGAGAACATGATCATGGTGCTATTCATGACTAACAAACAGTTTCCTTGACACCACCTTCTTTCTAGAAGACATTTTTTTCAGATCATTAGAAAGTTTTTAACAAATGTGAACTTCTAAGTGTGGAGAAAATAACATTTTTCATGTGCTAGAAAAGACAGTGCATAAAACATGCCATAGCAGCATAAGAGATCTAAACTACAAGCTACATTCAAAGGTTATTTCAGTCACTCTTAAACCCCAAACTTTTTCCCTGTTCACAAAAGCATTAGTAACTTATATGCAAGTCTGCATGCCACTCTTTCTTTCAGAAAAATACATTTCTGCTAAACTGACGGGTAAATAAGTCCATTCATGTTTCTATTTACATTAATCCATTTACTTAAAGAAGCCTAATTAAACTTTGGGTTTAAAATTTTACTAATAAAATAGTACTTAAATAAAAACAACAGTGACTTCACACCCTCCCCCCATTTTCTCTAAAAAATATAATATGGATCCTTAGTCTCAAAGAATTAAGCTTACAGAAATTTATTACAATTCCAAATTAATAAAAAACCAACCCACATAATCTTAAGTATGACAGCAAAGAATTTCAGATCCACTCCATTTTGAAGTCACTTATGTATATACATATATATATTTTGAGAGTAAGGCCCATGTTGTGCAAAGAAAAAGTCTATACCTCCCACACATTAACAGATTTAAGTACTTTAAAACTATAGCTATCAATCCCTCTAAACCAGTGTGCAGCATATCAGCAATCTTATGCATATGCCTCAAACAGATGCAGTTGATGCCCATACCTAAAGGGGTAATTGATCGTGGTTGTAGATGAGTCTCCCACGTGTGAACTATGACTTCGCAGGGACCATCGATAGTCTGTAATTTAAAAGTTAAATGTCTGCAATAATTTCTTTTGTTAGATCTGACTTTGTACCCATGAAGCTGTTTGGGATGGTTGTGAACTAAACTTAGAGATTTAAGAAAGAAAAGAAGAGAGAGAGGGGAACAGAGAGAGAGAGAGGCTGGAGGAGAAGGAAAGAAAACAGATGAGGCTTCTTACCCCTGCAACTGCTGATGACTCTATTTGATGTGTTGTGAATACATATGACAAAACTTGTGACAGTCTGACATGGCAGAGAAGTGACATGGAATTGTCAAACCTTTACTGCTTACAGATACTCCACTGGACTACCTTAGCTTCCTTTTGATACAAAAAGTCTCTGAACTCATTAAGAGTGCTTGTTTTGATCTCAAGCTACAGCAACAGTTTATGGAAAAACATACCCCACATCTCTAATTCCAAACAGCATTCGGCATCTACTCATGCACATAGCAGTTGCAGGGGTGGGTTCTCCTTCAGAATCTGCCTGACTAAATTCAAAGACTACAAAACACAGTTATTTTAGCTGTGGTACAGAAGAGCAAATTATTTACCATCTAATTAAAACATAAAGATCCAATCAGCCAGTAATAAAGTCCCTGCAGTCTATTCCAGTTGGAGCAGGATAAATTAGATTATTTCGTTAAAAAGAAATATTATTGTCCACCAAAAGAAGACTTTTGTTGACAAATATAGTCAAGACTCAGACAGATAACCAGAACAGTACCACAACCTCTTCTTTCAGAACAATTTAAGCTCAAAATGGCTTTCTAGGTAAAAGCTTTTAGGTAACCACATCTTAAAAACAGAAAGAACATGCCTGATTCACAGCTCAATCACCCTAAGAAGTTGCCCTTAGCATGGCACAGTTGTTACTACCAGATGTAAAAACCACTGTCAAATAGCTGCAGTTTGTAATTTTGGTGGTTTGGGCCTAAGTAACTCTTATTTCCAAGACTTGCTACTATTGCCAAAGACATGGAAGTTTCAACGCCAGCTTGTACTAGTACTTCAGGTCCTTGTTTAAATAGATTTCAGACCCACAGGGACATCCAGACAAACTTCAAATTCAGCAGTGTAATTACACAGGACCACAATGCTTTGTTCTGTTACAGCTCACCTAATAAATTCTTTACATGCAGATGGGATTACTTAACATGAATTGAACACATTTAATCTACCATGCCTTTGAGTGATGTAACAGCAAACACCAAATATTTAACAAGTGCTCAGTAAGACAGGTTTCTCTGTAAGTTGTAGCTGAAGCAATTTTCCTAATGAGTTCAGAGGCATCCATACTTAAGGGTCATGTCAGAATAAAACACATATGCTTAAAGTTATGTTTTAAAGACAGAATGCATGTAAATATAAATAAAATTATATCATTGCTTGATTTATTCCTGTTATAAGGCAGTTCTAGTTCCCAACTTCTCACTGCTGCCACAGTGACCACTGTTAGGATTTCTAGAAAAGTAAATAATGAGAAGTTTCTTTCCCTTTCTTTCACAGCACACTGACACTTGCCTGTCACAATCACAGTTTCTAAAACTGCAAACCACGTTTGTCAGCAGGGAGGCTGCCATTTACTTCCACTATGCAGGCATGCAAGATCTCCGGCAGCAGCTCCCGTGAACACGTGCACAACTTCTCTTTGTGACCCTGGGCAATGCAAATCTTCCTAACACAGATTAAACTGTTTTCTTCAGGAGGTAAGCAAAGGCTTTTCTTGCAACCCCTCCCAACATATTGTATGAAAATACCAATTTATTTCTTACACTACTGTAACTGGCCATTTTAATTTTAGGTTCTAAAATGACGAATTAATTTGAATAACATTATCCCAACAATAAGGACACCATGCTGGATACATTCAGGATAATTTCATCTCCTGAAAGGAACACAATGGACTGATTGTGCATTTAATGCCAGGAACCCTCAACATTTTCCATACTAAGAAGAGCCAAGCAAAGCTACCTGGAAAAAAAGGGCAACGGATTAGAGAACAAGCACAGACATAACTAAGAACCCTCTCAATCCCTGCTCAGACCATCCCTAAGTTTATAGGAATTTATATAATTTAAAATGGCTTTAACAGAAGCCATTTTACAATGAGGTTAAAATAGTAATGTCATTTCCATGGCATATACTGACCACATTTGAAAAGCACCCCAGTTGAGCAGCAGAACTAACCGATGTGTCATCAATATTCATAGTATGGTAATGTTACCTCAAAAGAGAGTCTCTGTAGGACAGTCTTAAAAGAGCATCTATTCAAATGTCACATCAAGCATCTCACTGGGCAGTACACTGAGGTAAGGGGCACTGTGAATCCTTTTCTCCTAATACAGACATTTTCATTTTCTTAAAAGACAACACAAACATTATACCGCTTGATCTTCATTAGCTGAACATCTGATGCAATTTTAAAGCCTTTAAAGGACATTCAAGAACTTTCTTTAAAGATCAAGTCCTCTTACACTATGAGAAGCGGGGCCTCCCCAGCAGTCATTAGACACTTATGAAATTAAGGGTAAAATGCCTATCTAGCATAATGGCTCAGTTCAAAGCAGATGCACCATCTGTTTGAAGTGCTTGGGTACTCAGTACAATTAAAGAATGAAAACACTTCTGTGGATGTTTAAATGGTAATTTAGGATATCAGTCCCAAAGTTCCTGATTCAAGGCAGCACAATAGAGTAGGCATAGGGGGAAGTAAGGGGGGGGACCCAAACCAAATCTTAAAAACACCACAGAAACACATTTATCCAAGTGCACTTTACTAATTAAAACTGTGTTTCGAGAATAGTAATCTTCTTCAACAATATGAAACAGCTAAATTAGACTTAATTGCTAAAGCTGCATTTCTGACCAAAATCTCTCTGGATTTCTGTACCATGTAAAAGACAATAATTGCGCACTAAACTAAATAATTAAAGCCATTCAGCCATCAAATCTAACTTGCAAGGCAGTAGCACATAAAAGTCACCTGGCAGGAAGTGCTGAGCTCAACAGAGATTTTATAGCTCTAGTATTTCCAGTAACAGTTTAACACACAATCTGCTATCTCAGCAGATAATAATGCCTTTGTTACTATCAGGATAACCATGGGGTTCTTAATCTAGAAAAAGCCTTTTTAAGGCATTCTGATATTAATTACTGAATCTAGGTCTAAGTTTCACCTTTATTACTACAGTCCAGACATTAAATGGATTTATTTACTTATATTTCAAGTAAGTAACTTTAACTCTCATTTGAAACCTCTGTAATTAAGCAGCAAGTAAGAAAAATTTTCTCCAATCCAGTTTTTAAAGTCCTGCTACCTGCACAGACTTCTTAGTTCACACTTGCCTTGAAAGAAAAAACTCTGAACTTGCATGTTTATTTACTGTTTAAAAAGCAAATAGAGAGCATAACTTAACAGAATAAGGTGTATTCTTTATTAAGGTTTTCAAATATGCATCATGCAAACATTGCATGTAAAATTATTCTTCTAAAATGTAAGCTATACAGAAGACAAATTCCAGCCAAGGGAGCTCTGGTGCGTCTCACAAACCCTCTCATAACCCCTACCTCTGCTCCTCACAAACAGAAAGTGAGTGTAGAATAAAACCCAGAAAGATCCTTGCAGGGAACTCACTGGTACCAGACAATGTTTAAGGAAAGAACAACCTCAAGCAAAACAGTATAAGTTACTGTTTTATTTCATCAAGTGTGTGTATTTTTTTTTTAAATGCTTAAGATCAAAATAGTAAAATGTAATACAAAAGAGTAAAGTGTCTTGATACGCAGGAGCCAAGACATGGCACAAATTTTATAGTAAAATGTTCTTTGTATATATACTTTTATTCATGCAAAAATTCTATATATTGAGTATTTTTTTTAAAAATCTGCTCTATTTACATAACCCAAACTATGTTAACACCAACATGCTTTGCTACAAACAAACAAGACTTCCCATTACATCATGCTGTCCTTCAAGTAAAAAAATTTTAAGATCAAATGGTCACCTTTTTAAAGGGAGGTGAGAAAAAGACTTTTTATTTTTAGTAAAATGTCAATTGTTGTATCTACTTTCACATCTAGACTGTAGCACTACTATGGATAATCTGGGAACTCTCATTTCTCTGTGTAAACATGTATCACCCCCATCTTTGTCACCATGTCCAACTCAAGCATCTTCACAGATACAGCTGCTGTAGAAGGGAACACTGACTTCAGGTGGATCTGTCTTCAGCATGATTTACTGATTATGTGATGTGAAATTCGTATACTGAGATTTGAACATATAGTTAAGGTGACATTGTTATTTTACTACACATAAAATTGCACTGATATAAAAAATTGTCAGAGATCATATACTGCAGGCTTGTTAACTTTAGGAGATTAATCACATGCAATGCCTAAGAAAAAAAATACAAAAATAAAAATACTCAGAATAATTTAACTTAAAAGTATATATTCCTTATCAGCATTTCCTTAATGCTGAAGTTCTCCATATACTGTCTCACTTGCACTACACTGTACATGATATTCCTGTTACTTTTTCATTCTTCTTAAAGTTTAGAAAAAGAAGGAGAAAACATTGTATCCGGACTTCTTTTCTTCAAAAGACTTTATTTTGTAAGAAATAAAGTCCTATGCACTTAACAGGTACAAGCCAGACACCGCCAGATGGATAACTGTACCCCAGAAATTCACATACTTTCGTTTGTACAGTGGTTTCCTGTTTTCCTGCTCTCTGTATAAGTAGCTCTTTATGCTGGTATTGCATAAAATTCATACTTACCTTGGCAGACTCTGCATCACACGGTACATAAAGTGTGCACGATACAGAGCACCTACTCAAAGAAACACACTCACCAATACAGAGGGTAAACTTCTGCAAATGGTAAAACAGAAATTGTGTCGTCTATTGTCTATGGCTCAATCTCTGCTCACTAACTCTGCTTTTTCCAGTGTCCTCTTCTTACATTTAAACTTACGGGCATTTGCAAAAAAAATGTAGGAGTCCCATCAGAGCTGCTAGGCTGTAAGAATTAATCTACTTTCGGCCTCAGTTTGACCTCAGCAAATGAAGTCTATTATTGGCCTTCTCTTCTTTTACCTCAAAGTACCTATTTAAATGCCAGTTTCTGATTAGACTATTTCACATGCTGCAATGAAAAAACCAGAATTGTGTTTCATTCGAAATTAGTATCCTTCACTGAAATGACACTCCAGTCAAATATTTTTTAGGGAAAAAAGGCTGACAAAAACTTACATGCTCTTGACAGTAATTTGAAATATTTAAAAGATACTGATGAGATGATTCTTGAACTCCTTTGCACATTTAGCTACAGCCTTCATAATCCCAGTTTCAATGAGGAACTAAAGCCCAGGGTGAATAGCTACAGGATATTAATAGAATAAGAAAGACAGCAAAGGCAGCATTAAATTTCTTACAGTTATTACTTGTTAAGAAAAACAGTTCAAGAGTAGCTGCTTATTTTCCCAGCTTAGCCTAACTTTTTTCTGGATGCAGCCTCATCCCATCTGAAAAGCTTCCCCCTATCCTAGTGCCATGTTTACAGACCAGTACACTGCCACATACATTAAACTCCAACTTACATAATTTCAAGTCATATGCAACTTTGACATCAATACCTGTAAAAACACATCTGTCTCTGTCTCCTGGGTGATTTTTTTTCTCTCCAAGTTGTGCAAATAACTATATACAAACAGACAGAAAACAATGGGATGCCTCATCCTTTTTTTCACCTTTTCACTTCAAGAGATTAACTTACATTAATTATGCAGCACAAAATCTGGTTAATACTTATCCATGCTTCACCAAAAAAATCTGCAATGATTTTAAAAACTGTACTAGATAGGAAAATTTTAATACACCTCCTACACTAACCATTTTTCTCCTACTATTACCTGCTTCCATCCTATCATAGAGGATGGAAGCTATAGATATATACCATCACATTCCTTCCATGGATCCCTTGAGATCCATGCTCTGTTGGGAAGTCCAACTCTAACTAGGAGAATTTCACCATCTAATTTAAGCTTTATAATAATGTCAGGGATTTCTTTACCACCGAAATTTTTAGAACATTAACACTGGTAAAAGAAAGAAGAGAATGTAACTAAAGTTAACAGCATATGGTCATGTATTTCCAAAAGTGAACTGTGAGTACTTTCACAAGTGTTTTAATGTTTCACATGTTGCAATTTAAGACTTATTTTTAAAAAAAATTCATGTTTTACTCGGGAAATCCTTTTTTATTTCAAGCATGGGAATGTTTACTAGTGATGAGGCAACTTAAAGTAGAAAAGGTTGTACATACCTTAGGTTCTAGAAAGTATCCTTTAAAATACCGATACTGAACAGGAACTCCTCTAGGAAGCGCTACGGTAGTTTTCCATGTTTTCACAGATGTACTGTGGAGAAAAAAAAAAAAACAACCAACCAAAAACAAAATTTTCAAAATGCACTCTAACAGCCACCTCAGACATATGTGTAAGTGATATTCTAAAATAAAGTCTAGTGTATTGTTGCAAGGACAGTTATTACCAAGTACCTTAGCCAAACATGCACAAAACATGAGATGTACTTAGAACTGAAACTGCACTTTTTGATCAACAGATCTGAAGTGCTCTAAGAACACGAATTCTCATCCCCATTTACCAGATGGGGAAAATATGAAGTAATTCAGAGACTCATGCAAGATCACACAGCAAGTCACTGACAGAATTACAAAAACAGCCTGCAAGCCCTATTTGCCTGCATCACATGAGCTGCCATAAGATGACACCATTTTAAGAAAATACTGAATTCTTGCACTGCATTTAAACTTTCTTTATATGTATACTCATGCAAATACACACCTCCCCCTCTTAAAGAGTTTTAATGCAACTCACACTTTAAATAATCTCTCCATCACTTTCTAGCACAGTAATAATAACTTGTTCATAATCTTTACTTTCTTTTTATCCTATATATCTCCTATAACCTGCTGCATAGCCATGGGACTGAGAGTTGCCCCAAAGCAGTTTCTTATTCCAAGTACCTACAGCTAAACTGCTGAAATGCCAGCCACAAGAGCAGAAGCATCATCTATAACCAGTGAAGCACACCCAAGTTTAACATTTTCTTAAACAATCCTAAGCATTCAAAATGCTCAAGGGCAACACAAGGAATTCTGGGGTTCTACTAACAGTACATGTAGCTCTAAGTCAGAATAAAGTTGTTTACAAACTCAAAGTCAGAATAAATTCATTGCTCTGGAACTCCAGCTACTTCAAATGGAACAAGTTAAAAAAAAAAATATATTCAGAAAAGAAGAAAAAAATCCACAGAACAAAACCAAAAATCATAACCAACTTACGTATCCTCAGTCTGGAGGACCACTGCCACTTGGGGATTCCAATTTCCCAAAGCACTGCAGCTTCCGCATATTGCAAAAACCTCTCCTAAAAAATTCCAAACAGAAAAAAACCCACAATCATCACTACCCCAGGCTATATGGCATTAAAAAGTAGAGAGCCTACACAGTCAAACTTTCAAGTATTTTAAATACATACACCAGAATTACTAATCTAAAATCCCTTCTGCCCATTCAGAAAGGAATCTTACCCCACCCAAAACTATAACATCATTTTCTTCACCCTCCTAAGGATCCGAGAGAGAGACCACTGACAACCCCTTAAAAGGGTTGGCTTCCCAACTGTTTTTAAGTAATACTGTTCAAAACATTGCTGGAAATGTAGCAGGCAAATTTACACCGTAAAATGTTTAATGTCAAAATAACACATTTATTTTCCTAGATACTCTGTATTTTTTCATATATGTATATATTCTCTCAAATTCACACCAATAATTTAGAAAGCACAGACAAACAGCACGTTGCTAGCATTACTCCCAAGGCAACATATCCAATTAAGTTGATTTCCAAGAAAAATTAAGTTAGTTTTGCTGCTATGTTTTCAGGTTTTACTGGATAAAAAGTGTAACACTGTAACACAAAAACCCACATGAAATTTTCACACTTCTCTTAATGCATACATACACACAGAATCCAAAAGGTCACAACAGTATATTTAATTTTGGGATATCCCAGAGTTACTATTGCAATTTGTCCTTGTTTTTAATATAAAACCTACATGGATCTGACTAAGAAAAACAATGATAAACACTAGTGGAAAGAACAAGTCAATATTTTGCTCTTACAGGGTTTCTACAAGATTTTTAGACAAAAGAAATAAAAAGCTGTTGCGAATGAGAAAATATGGAGTTTTAAAGTATAATTAGGCACCAGAAAACATCTGATCACCAAGCATCTCCCACTGTTATTTCCTGCTTTCAAAGTGAGAAAGCAATAGCGTTGGAGACACAATGATCCAAAGATACAAAGCACACAATCTGTATGCAACAAGTGTACACTACTTTTTCCAAAGGCACACATCATAGCTGGCACTTCAAAGTCCAAAGTAACAGTGTTGAGGATGTCCTTATGCCTCTAAAATGGTATCCATTTTCTCCAGTTAAACTAAGGGATACCACCAAGCCTGCTTATGAAAGAAACCTCTGAAGGCCCAGAGGTTTGAAAAAGTCTACAGAAGACAAAGTAAGATAATTTGTTTCTAAAAGCAGCTTGCTGAAATGATTTTAGACAACACCTTGAACTTCAGCCGTTTTTTACAAAAATCTTCTGTTGCAATTCATTAAAAAAAGAGGAAAAAAAGCCCAAGCTTTTGGGATGCATACAAATGCAGACAAATATCTACATTATTAGTATAATTAGTATGCAATTCCCTGCAAACAATTGTCTATGTCAGGTGCTTTCCTTTTTCCACCCTATCCTGAGGCACATGATTTGTTTTTGCAGGGAGGAGATGAAGTGAGGAGTGAAGACCACCTGAATACCACACAGGTAGAATTTATGAGTGGAGATATTAAAAAGAAGCTAAAATTCTTTTACCATCCCTTTAAAAGAGCAGTACTTAAAACATCTTAGTGTACACACAGCCAACCTTTGAAGTGCCATCTAATTATATTCCTCTTAATAGGTGCGACAGAAGTGCTCTCAGGGCTCCTAATTTAAACTAATGTGTGAACATCCAGTGACCACCACCTCTCAGGAAGGTACCACACATAAAAGGCAATGCTTGAATATGTGCAGGCCACCCCTTCAACAACTACAGTGAGGCTGAATTAGGATTTGTAAAATAGCGCTTGAATTACCTGAGAAAAGCCACAAGGGAAATGCATGATAAACTCTCTTCTCATAGGCAATTCTAAACACTGTGGGGTTTGGGTTGGGTTTGTGTTTCAGCCTCAGGGGCGCTCAACTTCTCCCCTCCCCTTGGCATGGAATTCAAGGCTGCTCCTGGCAGAGCTCCTACAGCTATAGCACAGAAGGTTAATCCAAGCCTTCTGCCCCAACTCAAAGCTTGCAATAGCCTCACTGATCCAACAATAATAATAAAAAAACCCAACAATGTCAATATTGTCATAAGCAGAGGCGACCTTTTGTGTCACCTCTTCATGCTCTAAGTATTTCCAGATAATTCTTTGTGAATAGCCACTGAGGCAGGATCTAATTGTCACTAATCCTACTTTTCATTGCAGATATTATTAGTACAAGAAGTTATATATCCAAAGTCAGCTTTGCTAGTGACAGTGCCATCACAACCGTGGAAGCAACAGTGTAAGCAGGACAGATAGAGCATAGCTTGCAATACTACATTGTACAGCTACACCAGTGCTGTAGAGTCTCACTTGAGCAAAGGTAAATTTACTCTTTAATTTCAAAACTTTCTCCAGAATGCTATAGAAAACTCTACTCCTTACTAACAGCTTTAAGACCACACTGAGTGTCAGTTTTCAATCCCCAAATGCCAAATCATTAGGAAGAAACACAGGAGAGGTCTAACACAGGGCAGATGTCAAAACTTGTAAAATGTTTCTTTCATTTTCTTCCCTGCCAGCTACAGGAGACACGTCTGCCATCTGGTATTTGCCTGTCACAGGAGTTTTGCCAATCTGCTTCCACATTCATCTGCTTGTTAGGCAACCATCAACTACTTTTTTAGTGAACGTCTGTGCAGGTTTGGGCTGGGGTAGAGTTAATTTTCTTCACAATTGCTACTAGGGGTTTTGAATTTGTCCTGAAAGCAGTGTTGATAGCAGAGGGATATTTCAGTTACTGCTGGGCAGTGGTCACAGCATTAAGGCCTTTTCTGTTCTCACCCCATCAGAGAGGGGGATGGGGGTACACAAGAAGTTGGGAGCAGTTGTGTGGACTTCAGTGATCAGCTGTGGTTAAACCACAACACCTTCCTTCCAAGCTCATAATATGCACAATTTATCAACACCAAATCTTCATGTTCCACCTGATGTAATGCCTTGAATTCCTCATTTTTATTACAGAAGTTATTTTATGCCTTTTTTTTTTTTGCACAGACAGAATACCAAATTAAGCTACACATTCTTTCTGTCCTTAACTCCTGATAGAGGTCGCATCTTGTGAGAAATTTCAACAGGGATGCAGAGAGAATAAAAAACAGAACAAACACATAAATGCATGCTTAAATATCATGGTTCAGAATACAAATGTTCCTTTCCATGGAATAAAGATACTAGAGAGAGAAGATTTTAAACCAATCATAACCATTTCAGTTAGCATCAAAATCTCTAGCACATTATGAAATTGTTGTTTGGAGAAAGAGGTAAAAAGTATTTCCCAACTCTCATTTTCAAATTCGTATGAGAAATATCTTAATATATTGTACAATGATTTATCATTTTGATATTTGAACTAATACATTCTTTTATCTCTGAGGAAAACAGACAAGACAGCCTCTGAACACTCTTCTATTAAATTTTCTCCCAGGTAAACCATATAGAAGGAGAAAGCATGATTTGAGTACCTGGTGCTGATGATCCTCTTACTTCAAAAGTGACTTGACAAGAGGTCATTTCTGCAGAACTTTTGTCTTGGGATAGTTGAAATCTCCTATAGCGGGAGGAAAAAGATACTAATTTGAGGAACAATCACTACATTTGTTGCTGTCCTAAGTAATAGGAAACATAAATCCCACCACTTACACGGAAGCCAGCGACTTGTGGTATTACTGTTAAGAGTGACCAGTAAAAGTAGCAAGCTCTTTAAAACCAGCTGCAGAGGCACTACTGCAACACCGGCACAAGAAAAAGACTACTAAATCAAACACCACATGCAAGTATCAGTACCCTGCAGCATTTATCAGTCTTCAGCTCAGATTTTTCAAAACCCTCTTTTTGACTAATTTTGCTTCCAAGAAGGCCACTGGAAGGCTTTAAGACATTTAAAATTATGACCCTTGGCAACCACTAACTTCTGCCTCATCCACACTGATCCTCAGCATCCTCTCCAAAACACAAGAACAATTAAGTTTTCATAGAGAAGCACAACCACCTTGAAGGAACAGGGGAACAACCCTTAAGAGATGACAGCCCTCTGCTGTCACTTGTTCATCACTGTAGACCCTGCTCCCCTACTTCCAGCCTCTCACATGAAGCACCAGCAGCAATGGAAGCACCAAGCAGCCTTCAAAACAGCACAGCAGGAAGGGGCTGCCTATAGCCAGGACAGCAGCTGGAGGACTGACCCTGCTTCAATTTTCTCCTCCAATACACAACACCTTGACAGAAGAAAACCTGGCAGAATCCCACTCTCACCATTACAGTAGAAACACTATTGCTGTATCATACCCTTTTATACTATTTACAAAAGTAGTAGTCATAGCAAAGTCCACAGATGGATGTTGCCAGACTGTCATCACCCAAGTATATCCATCTGGACATGGGCTACAAAATAATTATACTAATTATATGCAGAATAAACTTTGCAATAGTTTCAATTAATCCATTTCTTTACATCACTGTGGTAGGCTTTTTGTTCTGTGGGTGTTCTGTTTTGTCTTGGTTTTTTTTTAACCAAGCAAGTGGATTGTTACTAGTGCTGTTTTTGAACAAGACAAAAAGCACTTTATTTCAGTATGATGGTCAGCAACCCTTTAATAGCAGCTTTAATAATAACATCAAGAAGAACTAACAACAATAAAGAAAAATCTGCTTTTCATTAACTCTACTACAAGCCCTTGCTTTCAAAGGGCACAGGACAGCTAAACACACCTTGAAAGCAAAAGATAGTCAGATACCAAATGGGGGGGGGG
>VZTX01024422.1:1272-58077 GCA_013400915.1 Pardalotus punctatus
GGCAGGGACACCTCCTGCTGTCCCAGGGACCCCTCCCACTGTCCCAGGCTGCTCCAGCTCCAGTGTCCAGCCTGGCCTTGGGCACTGCCAGGGATCCAGGGGCAGCCCCAGCTGCTCTGGGTGCCCTGTGCCAGGACCTGCCCACCCTCCCAGGGAACAATTCCTTCCTAATATCTAGTAACCTGCGCAAACTCAATTTTGCTCTTTCTCTACATGTCAGTAACTTTATTGCACTGAGGATTTAGGCTGGACTGCATAACTCTGAAACTACTTCTGTGTGCTTTGAAAGAAAATTGGCAACTGAGGAGGAAGATCTGCTCTTTGTGGTGCAGTTCACTCACCTTGGTTAGAGGCTGTTCTAAATATTGAAACATGAGGTTTAACATCTCCTGTCAAACTTTTATATCTTTATGTGGGTGGCAGGATGCAAAATACTTAAACATGGTTAAATTCCTGTAGCTTGGTGCCTTGTTTCTGGCTTTCGTAGCCCAGTGTTTTATCTTAGTTTTCTAACTTGCTGTGGCAAAAGCAGAGAGCTGTTAGATAAAGAGCTTATAAAGATGAGACTTGTGAATAAGAAAACAGCCTGTAAGCCTTGCTTAGCCTTCAGATGGAATTAAGTGGTTGCAAATTAATTTGTTGTTAATAAACTAAATTGAATACAGTTACCAGTTTGTCTAGGACTTCGTTTGTAAGGTTCAATAGATGACTTGTGGCTTTTTTGTTGTTGTAAGTTCTGGTTTTGTACCAAAAGAGATAAATCATGATTTCTTTATCCTTCTGTGTGTGCCCTGGTGACTCTGGGGAGAAAAGCTTTGCCCAAAACCAGTAACTGCTGTTTTTTGTCTCCCATGGGCCTTATTCTCCCCTTTTTTCCTCCAAACTGGAGACTGTGAAGGATCTGCTGTCACACCTGTAAATGGAGGAGGATATAGTGAGGAGGAAGTACTGCCTGTGCCCGTCCTGTGTCTCAAGCTGCAGGTGTAACAGCATTGCCTATTGCCCCAGATCTTCATGGATGAGGCTCTTGCAGGCTCTTAGCAGGAATAGTTTGGCCTAGTATGCATGCAGAGATTGTTGTTTTTTTAAAGTAAAATAAGTACAAATAATCCTTGACAAAAGCCCAAGTGGGTTTTGCAGCATTTTGGTTTTTTCCTTAGAGAAATAAGGGAAAGTGCTGCTCTGGGAGGTAAGACTTTATCTGTGGAATGTGCCTAAACATCCTCTTGTAACCCTTCCCTGGTGAACACGGAGCATCGGTGCTGTCTGTGTAACTGTTTGCATTGAGCTGAGGAAAAGCAGCCAAGAGTTGGGATCAAAAAGAGCCATGGTGGTTCTGCGAGGTTCACTGGGTCACTGCGGCCACCTCTGCTGTACTCCCTGAGCTCTTCCAGCCCTAACAGGTGTCTCCCTGAAAATATGTGCCAGTGTTTGCTGTCTGCTGGGGAAGAACAGTGTTCCTTTGTTGCTGTTTGGAGAGAGGAGGGAAGCCAGCCAAGTTCAGTGCTGCTTCATGGCAGAACATATCTCGGTGCTTTGAAGTTGTGTGCTTTTTAAAATAAGACCATCTATACTGCAGCTCTGGAATTCTTTCTTGCATTCCCTGAAATATGCTCCAGTTAGTAACATGTTCTTCTACTAAAATTTCTTCTATTAAAATTCTGTCCATTTTTTAATCCTCTTTCTGTTACTGCTCTGATGTTTGGGCGAGAACTACTGGTTCTTCTCTGTCCTTTTGGGAGGCATGCAATAAACCCAAAAATTCTTCTAGCTAGTCATCTTCTTGGTCTCAGATGCCGCCTCTTCCAAATACCTGGGCTCTAACTTTAGGCATAAAGGTATTTAAAGACTCAACATCCCTTTAATTCCTAGGATATAAAAGCAAAGATCTTGATGCAGGAAATGTTGCCTGGCAAAATCTGAGTTAATGAGGCCCTGGCAGAGGTGATATTTCCTGGAGGGTGTTCAGCTGAACTTGATGGTTTCCCCATTCCTTTCCTGGGAATCTCTGGATCTGGGTGCACTTGGTAGTTGAGAAAGATCAGGGCGAGTTTGGGAGGAGGGTGCCAGTGGCAGTTGAGTGGTTTGGTGAAGTTTTTTGTTACAGGTTCCAGGAGACAGAATTCTCAGGAGATATAACAAAACGTGGTCTCCCTTTATAGCAGCTGAGTTTCCGCAGGGCGGGGTTTGTGCATGTGTGTCCTGTTAAATCTCTTTTTTTCACAAGGAACTTTACTGTGGAGTTGGGAGTGGGGTACATGGTGTGTTGGGCTGCTGGAGTTCAGCAGTGAATTGAGTTAACAGCCTCCTCCCTGAGAGCGAAACCTCCTGAGAATTCCCGGCACAGATTAAATTCCATTCACTCGATATTATGATTCTCCTCTCTTCCATACAGCAGGGATTTGTCTCCTGCAGGAAGCACCGGGCACGTGATTGGGATGCTGCCGTTGGGAGGATGATTTCTTATGGCTGAAAGTGCCTGTGATCATTCTTGAAATAAATTGCTTTTATTTCCCGCTCTTGTCTTGCCAAATATCCTAAAGCTATATGTTCACCTTTCCACAGCAGTGTTGGGTAGAGCCAGTCCCCTGCTTCTGTTCCGGTTTCTCTGCAAGCAAAGAAGGAAAGCTTTAATGGGTAGTTTTAAATTTCCTTATTAGACAGAATCCATATGGGAGAGAGACTCGGTGATATCTGCACTCTTACTGCATGGGGAAGATTTTGCTTCACAGCTCTTAAACACCAAAGAGTCTGTTGTGTAGCAGTTTTATGGAGAATGACGCTTAAGTGCTGCTCAGGATGCTCAGGAGGGCAGCTCTGCGCAGCTCCCTGACACGAGGGTGCGTCCAGGTGGGATGGGAGTTTATCCCGGGTAACCTGCGGTGGGATGGGAATTTCTCCCGGGTAACCTGCGGGAGGACAAGAGGGAACGGCCTCAAGCTGTGCCAGGGGAGGGTCACGTTGGACACAAGGAGGAATTTCCTCGTGGAAGGGGTGGTCAGGCACGGGCAGGGGCTGCCCAGAGCGGTTTGGAGCCCCCGTCCCTGGAGGTGTCCAAGGAATGGCTGCGCGTGGCACTCTGGGCTGGGGACAAGATGGGGATTGGGCACAGCTTGGACTTGATGGTCTGGGAGATTTTTTCCAGCCCAAATGATTCTGTGATTCCCACTCAAACTATGATCTTTGCTGAGCTGCTCCAGGGTATGAACTCCCTTGCTGAGCAGTTCAGAAGACTCTGGCCTGAGCCGTGGTATTTCAAGACTGAAAGTTGGCAGTGGGATGTGCAGATATTACTGTTAACTATAATCTTTCTCATGAACAGATTAATGCATAAAACCACTGGGAAGTTGCACACAGCCGCCTCTTGTCCCCCTGGCACAGATAAATAAATCCTAGTGATGAATTTTGATCTCTTATTCCCAGAAAACTGCTTAGCTCCTGCTCAGGAGAGGCTGCTGCTGTGTGGGTGCCTGCAGCCCTGCATGGCCCTGGTAAAGACTGAAACTGCTCCCAGCTGCCCCACTGGGCTTTGTGTGGTGATTAGTTTATTTGAGAGCTGGGAGTGTGTTAAAAAGGTTCTGTAATGCAAAATACTTGTCACTTAAAAATTGGACTTGTATTTTCTGTGTTACGATGTTTTAAGTCGAAATTTAGGGTGGTATTGTTATTTTAGATGTAATTACAAGCTCCAGCAGAGCTCCCGTCTCTTTATATAGTATTCCATACTTACTGAAAAGATGTGAGGAGAATAGAGGAAAAGCAAAGCACGGGGGAGGTAATTGATTAACACCCTGTTGGAACAGGAATGAAGTTAAGGCATATTCGAGTTGTTGGTGTTCAGTCAGAAGCTTTCTCTTTAAGGTCTCGTTTTTCTATCCTGAATCTTTTCTTTCTGGAGCCCGTTGCAGGCTCTGCGTGTCCCATTGAGCACGTCCCTCGTGGGGAGCTGCGGGTGCCAGGCCGGGCGTGCTGGCTCCTGGCTCTGCCGGGATGGCTACCTGGGCACGGCTCCTGCCCAGCCTCCTGCAGCCCAGCCTCTCACAGAGCTCCGGCTGAGCCGGGCAGCGTCGGTCAGAAACTCCTTCCCGTGCTCCGTGTGCAGGCAGCGCGGCTGAGCTCTGCTGCTGCCCGGAACATCCGTATCCCACGGCCCAAGACTTGGAAATCACAGTGACAAGGACGATACTCACAACTCCAGCCAGGCTGTTTTTCATTAGGAGTAAGAAAAATGTGAAGCCCTAGGAATTTTGTCAAGGCTTTTGATATGTGAGTACTCAGTGTTCTGCAAGAGGAAAATAAACTTCGGTTAAGGACTAAACTCTGTTCCAGAAATTCGCAGCACAATACGGAGAGGCTTGTTCAGGTACAAGGAGTGAGACCTGAGCTGGGTATTTGCTTGAAGCCACTTGCTGTGGCTTTCCATGAGACTGCCATGCTTTTTGTGGAGGCTTGGAAGCTTCTTTGATTGCTTCTTCCCTGAACCTCCTTTTGCAACTTACTGCACGTCAATGTTTATACAAATATTTAATGTATATATATATATATAATACTTGGGTTGAACCTTTTAGAGCTTTTCTTTCACTGAAGTTTCTCCTTGAGGGGGTTTGCTGTCACACTGTGAAGGTCAGAAAAATTTTATGAGCCATAAAGTTGAGACTTCTCAAGATCTGTGGGTATCCCATGACAAAAGTGAAGCTACTGTTTTTCCTTGCTTTTCCTTGCTTCTGCCATTAAGGAATGGATTTTGGTATTATTTGCTTTTAGGAAATTGACTGTGTGGATTTCTGTCCCATGTCTCCAAAAAGCAGACATTTGTGGAGCTGTGTACTGACAAGCAGAAAGACAAATTCGGAATGATCTACTCTGGAAAGAATCCAAATGTTTTAATTTGTGTGTATGTAATTCTAGTATCTCTCCTAGAGCCAAGTCTGCTCTCCTTAGACTTGATGATAATGCTTAGCGCACTGAATGTTTTCATCTTGAAAGCACTGCACAAACATGAGCTAACCTGGCAGTTAAGCCATAAACTTTCTTTTAGGTGACATATACTCAGTTCTGAGAGCCACTGGCTGTGTCCACATTGTCTGTGGTGTTAAATACAGACCAGGAGCTCGGTGCAGGCTCCCAGTCCTGGGCTCTCAGGCTCTGGCAAAAGAGTGCTAAAAATAGAGTTCCCAGAATGTTTTGTATTGGAAGGGACCTTAAAAACTCATCCAGTCTCACCTCCTGCCATGGTTCCACTGTCCCAGGCTGCTCCAAGCCCCGTCCAACCTGGCCTTGGACACTTGCAGGGGTGGGGCAGCCACAGCTGCTCTGGGCAGCCTGTGCCAGGGCCTGCCCATCCTTGGATGCTGGTTTTCTTCCCAATATCCAATCCCAACCTGCCGTCCTTCAACTTAAAGCCATTCCCTCTTGCCTGATACATGAAAATATGTATTGCGTATATATATATATACAATACATATATAATATAAATTCCTCTTGTCTGATGTATTTGTAAATAGCTACCGATGGTTCCTCTGGGTGGTGGAGGAAAACGCAAATCACTTTTGGATGTGAATCACTTGATGTGATCAGAAGCCCAGTGACCACATGGCAGCTCAGCACCGGATTGATCCTCCCAGAGAGAGGCTTCGAATTTCCATGGAGGTCAGAGCTGATGTCATGGCTGTGCAATGAGGCAGCAGTGAGCTCCTGCTTCCCCTTGCTTCGCTCGGGATCTGGATCCCAGTGCTTTACTGGCATAATCCCATGTTCCAGGAACCACAGAGCTGTCCTGCCTTTGCTGCCATACCACCAGTAATTCCTTCATCTCAATCAGGCAAAGGGCAGAATTTGGTGAGCAAAATAGTTGAAGGAAACACAATTACTGAATCAAAGAATCCCAGATTGGTTCAGGTTGGCAGGGACCTTAAAGTTCATCTGGTGCCGCCCTTCGCCGTGGGCAGGGACGCCGTGCACTAGAGCAGGCTGCTCCAAGTCCTGTCCCGCTTGGCCTTGGGCACTTGCAGGGATGGGGCAGTCACAGCTTTTTCTCTTAAATGTTAATTTTTTTCTTTTATTATTATTTTAAAATACCTTTTATTGTAATTACTCTGCAAATACTTCTGTCAGGCCCTCCAGAGGCCCCACTGGTGTTTTGCACGGGGGGATTGGGCGGCTTAGAGCTGCTGTCATTGCCAGGGACAAGAGGACACGTCACGGGGCATTAAGTCCTTGAGAACCATTGCCGGCTCCCTCGGATTGTGGTGCAGCTTTAAAAACCCTTATCTTTGTGCTTTTGCTGAGGGTTATTGTTGCTTCCCTTAGTTCCCTTAGCAGAACAGGTGGCCTTATTCTTTGGTGTCTTTGCAGATTTCCTCTTAAGTCTTACTTTAGCGAGTTGAAAGAGGAAGAGGGCACAGGGTGCTTTTTGAAGCCATATTCACTGAGGATTTATTCCCACCAGCATTGTGAAGTCTGGAATAGTTACACTGGGGTTCTTTGCTGTTTTGAAGCAATTACAGTTTCTTGGTTTCTCAGTCTTGAAGTGGAAGATGTTGTCCTATAAAAGAAGAATATATCCAGGACAAGCACTGAAATACAGAAAGAAGGATCACAGGTTTTGTTCACTGCCCCAGGATTTACCCACTTTGTCTTGAGACATGAACAGGTTTTACAGGAGCTTGTGAGGGCATGGAAAGATGAAAACAAACATGGTCAGCTCTCTTCATCATGGAACAGTAGGTGGTTGAACAGAATTTCTGCATGATGAATTTTGACATTTATTAACCCCCTCATTCCCTCACCTTTGCCCATGGTTCTGTACCTTTGAGTGAAGCCTGACCTGAAGTGCCTGGTGAGCAGATGTAGAGATGCTCCACTGCTACAATTAGGTGGTGTTTTTGCATACATTTTCTGTAGTAAGAGCTGAAGATGAGTGCAGCCTGTTCTCTTCCTGCCCTATGAAATTTTTGTTAAAAAAAAAATTAAAATGAAAAAGTTCTGTTATTACTAAATATGTCTTAAAAGGCTTTGGTTTTGTCAACAGTGTGAGCAGCAGAAAGGGAGACAGATGCTCATGATGGGCTGTTGTGCGTGTGCTTGAGGGAGAACTGAGCACTGATTTTGCAGGTCTGGCTGTCACCTCTGTCACACCATGTCTCTTTTTCCATTAGCTGCAGGACAATCTGAGTAATCAGACTCCCGAGTGAATTGGAGCTGGGACACTTTCATTGTTTGTTCTTGTCTCGGTGTGTGATTCACTGAGTTTTGACTGGGACTTTGGGAGGGTGGCTTGCCTGGAGCTGTGGAGAAGAACTGGGATTGCTTATTAGGAGTGGCTGCAAGAAGTGGTGCTTGTTCCGAGTCTGTTCCACCTCCCTGTTTTCTAATGATGTGTTTGAATTTCTCCCTGCTCAGCTCACCTGTAATAAATCAGACACCCACAGGTTACATGACCTGTATCTCCGTGTCTTCTGATAAAGGTCTTTAAATGATGTTTCCAGTAAGGTTTTTAGCAAACATCTGCTGCAGGGTTGCTTTTAAGGACCTAGCTGTGTTTGAACTCAGTTTTATTTCAAGTCTAACGCAGCCCAGGTATTTTAGGATGCCCTGTGCGGGTGTCTGTAGGATTGTAACCCTGACCTGCTTGAAGCTTTCCTGGTAACACATACGATGTTGTGCTGTAAGTAACTAGTGACTTTCCAAACATAATCAGTTTCTTTATTATTCTCTGAATAATGTATGAAGCAGGCATGAGCTCCACATCCCCTTCCAGCAGGATTTCCATGTTAGAGGGGCACATTGACCTTCTGGCTGTGCCTGAGCACCTCTTGCTTTAAAGGTGTTTTGGTAGGAAGCGTCCGGCCAGCCGGGTGTGCGCAGAGCTGGGCTGGGCTCCCTTGGACGCCGCTTTGCCACAGTGGAGCTGATTCCATGAGGGGATCAAACACTTGTCTCTGTCTCTCAGCCACATCAAAATTAGCAGGGCTGAGTGTTTGAATACTTTAAGGACTTGCTGGGTACTGGTGATTGGGACACTTTGCTGGGACTGAAAATGTTTTGGGCTTAAATTCTGCTGAACAAGCGCACGGTGTGTGTGGACAGTATGTCTTGATCTTCCAGCCGCTGGCCTGGAAGGAGCAGGACGAGACTGAGATGGATGGAGGGGTGCAGTGCCTTGGGCAATGGGACAGAAACACTGCTGGAAGAAGACAGAATGATCTTAAGAGAACTGGCAGGAAAAGAAAGTTCAGAGAAATGGTGTCAAGAATATTTGGTTTTGCCTTAGATCATAAGGCAGATGATCCCACATAAGATCACTTATGTGGGAAGACACCGTGGAGGCTGATTTAGCTGAGTAAAGTCTCGTTTGCTTCAGCTGGAATGGATTTTCAAAACCATTCTTTTCTTGCTCAGGTTGATCTTGTAGCCTGATGGTGGCTTGTTTTCTCCCTTGCCTCTTGGGTTCGGAATCCGTGGAGCAAAGACAAGTACTTGTGGATGTGATGTTGTTGTCTCTTGCCATCTGAAGAGAGCTCAGATTTGAACAGGAGACGTGATGGCTTTTTTAATCTGTTGTCATTTACTTAAAATTTACTTATATTTACTTAAAATTTTCTGGCTTGTTCATGGATCATTTACCACCCCTCCCTTCTTTCTTAAAGAAGTCTCCATAGTGGTCTAATTCCAACAGTGCTTTTTCTCAGTGATCCAAACACATTTTTCTCTCCGTCTTTCAAAAACCCCATAAATCCCAATACTCTAATTCTGCCCTGTATTCTTTCTTGTCTGCTAAATACGGTCAGAAGTGTTAAGTGTGTTTTCATGCTTTCCTTTGCTGTCAGTACCAGTGAGCCATCTTGCTGTCAGTGATGTGTCTCACTACTTTTGTTCCTTCAATCAAGGTTTATTTAGATTTTTGTTTTGCAGAAACTACTCAAAATGCCTCCTGTTCCTGATCTGTCCTTTCAGTTGCTCATCATCTGTGATGTGGTTTGTGTGCACTGTGGATGAAAACCATGTTTGGTCAAGAACCTGTCGAGTACCAAAGATTTCTTTCAAAAAGAGTTATCTTTAAGCATTTCAACACGTTTTTTGTTACGTATGTTGAGCTTTAGACATGGAGAAACTTAATGCGTACAGAAAATATTGAAGTGTGTTGCAGTTCTGACATGCCCAGTTCTGCCTTGAGAGGGATTTATTGTGTCTTGCCCAGAGCAGCTGGGGCTGCCCCGGGATCCCTGGCAGTGTCCCAGGCCAGGTTGGACATTGGGGCTGGAGCAGCCTGGGACAGTGGGAGGTGTCCCTGCCATGGCAGGGGTGGGAATGGGTGGGCTTTAAGGTGCTTCGAACCCAAACTGTTCTGGGATTCTGTGATTCATTTGGGCGCCTGTCTGCAAATGAGATGAAGTCTGAGACCTCCCTCTTTCTGCCCGATCCCTACATGTTCTGGTACAGCGATTTCCTTTTACACACCCAGGTGATGGTTGTCCTGTAAAGTTTGCACAAAGGTTATGTTGGCACCTGTGGGAGTTTTGCTGAGATTGAAGGTGGTGTGCCCTAAATTCATGCTGTCCTTTAGACCCTGACTACCAATGCACTTTGGCTCTGTTCCCAGGAATTACCTGAGTTCAGGGTGCTGGAAGGTCAACGGCATCTGGTGCTTGGAGATGGGATTTCCACGTACAGGAGTACTTGTCCAAAATAAAATGGGCTTTCCGTTTGTGTTTTACCTCTTGTAAAGTTTGGAGCATGGAGCTGTTTAATCAAACTGTGATTCCATTGAAGAATTCCTTCGATGCTTCTCTCTTGGCTCAGAAGTTCTTGCCCGCTTCTTCCTCCTTGTCTCCTTTCGCTGTGCCATCTGTCTGTCATCTGCTTTCTCATTTCGCTGACCTATTTATGAAATATGTTTGCACAACCTCTTTCGCAGTGGCTGCAGAGAAGTGTTGGAATTGTGACCAGACTTATTTCCTCTTCCCCTTTGTTCCGTTTGTCAGCTCCAACCCATTGGATTTGGCGTGTGTCTCTGGTCTTGTCCTAAATTTACGTGGTGGTTTCAACCCGGGGCTGTGCGGAGAATTTTCTAGTCATGACAAGGCAGGAGGCAGCAGCAGCGTAAACCTCGTAGGCTGGGATTTGTCTGAGTCCTGGCAGGAGTTGGAGTCGGGTTTGGGTTGCAGCTCTTACTTGTCGGAGTTCAGTTCTCACAAAGAGGAACTTTATTTCCGAGGCTTTGGACAGTGATTTCATTGTACCAGAACTGCTGGGCATGAAGGGGCGCATTGAGGTTCTGTCACCCGTCCAGGTCCTGAGTCCACACCTGTCGAGGGGCAGCAGCAGCAGCCTCTCAGCTCTTGCCACTGTGGTTCTCCCCTTTCTCACGTGGAAGGATTAAAGCATGGATTTGCTGCAGCTGGTCTCAAACTCGGCCCAGCAGTGAGCTGTGGAAGCAGTAGGGTCGCTGTTGGCACTCACGGGGTGAGACACTGCTGTGGGAGCGACCAGCGCAGGTGGGCGTCCTTCTGTAGAATCGTGGAGTGGTTGGGCTGGAAGGGACCTTAAAGCTCGTCTCGTTCCGCTCCCTGCCATGGCAGGGACACCTTCCACTGTCCCAGGCTGCTCCAAGCCCTGTCCAGCCCGGCCTGGGACCCTTCCAGGGATGGGTCAGCTGCAGCGTCTCTGTGCAGCCTGTGCCAGGGCCACACCACCCTGAGAGGAAAGAATTGCTTCCTAATATCCAATCTAAACCTGCTCTCCTTAAGGCCCTTTCTTCCTCTTTATTACATGTTCCAGAAAAAAATGGTAAATTGCCAGCAATCCTCCAGATCTCCCCGTAGTACCTGTTCAAGGTAAAGTAGGAGCCTAATAGCTTGGCATGTTCCAGTCCAGGACCTCATGTCCCACCTGGCAGGGAGGGAATGCTCCGAGTTGGAGATATTTTTACGCCTTTTGAAAATGATTGAAAACACCTTAATGTAATTGGAGCTGGACGGTGCTATACACATAGAGAACAAAGCACTGGGGTTGGATTTGTTCTGGAAAGGGTATTTTATTGTCCACACTTTTCTGCTTGAGATAGCAAAGAAAAAAACAGGGAGGGGGAGGAGGACACAGCAGTGGTGATAAGGCGGCTCCCTCTCGGTTTCCTGCCTGCGCAGTGGGAATGGATCTGTCCTGCTGGTGATGGATCTGAGGCTGAGGATCTCTGTTCACTCATTTACATACAGTTCAGTTCCAAATAATCGTGAAATCATACAATCACAGAATCACGGAATGCTTTGGGCTGAAAGGGACCCTAAAGATCATCCCGTTCCACCCCTAGACCGGGTTGCTCCTGTCCAGCCTCATTTATTTTTCCCAGGATTGAGTGTTCCATTGGCAGAGCTGGCTGTGAAGGGATGGCAGGATTTTGAAAACTTCCTGGATTTCCCTGCCCCCTCTGGGTAGGGGCTTTCTCAGCAAATACATCTAGGAAATTTTGCCACTTCCTTTGAAAGTGTTTGTCCAGTCTTGGATGCTGCTAAATCAGAGCTTTGGGGGAAGGGTGGATTGAAAAAAACAACGCAACAAAAGGGCAAAATAACCCTTGATGCAGGCTGCTGTAGGTCAGGTCATGTTTTCTTTTGTAGGTCAGACATGATAAAAAAATATATTCAGGATTACTAAAGGGGAGAAATAGCTGTAACTTCTTGAGTTTTGTTTCTGGGGTTTTTTTTCTTCTTTTTTTTTGAGACATTGAGGAAAGAAAATGGAGCACAAGGGGACAAAAAGAATTGCTGAACACAGCATATCCTTTCCCCAGCTTTAGGGAATAGCCAAAGTGTCTCTGGGAAGAACCTGAGCTGCAGGGAGAGAAGGAGGAAGCATCCAAGAGCACGTAACAGTTGTGATGTAGGCATAGCTGCACAGTCCTGCTCCCCAAATTCTCATTGGAGATGCCTCATGTAGCTGAACTAATAAAAACCCCAAACAACAGAGTTACTACATGAGTGGATTATTAACCTGCAGCTGACCCCTCGCTTTTAATCTCAGCAAATGAAATGAAGCCCATATAATCGCTCCTAAATTTGTGTATCTGTGACACATATTTTGCTCCAGAAGAGCTGGCAGTGGGGGGGAGGGCAGCTGTAGGATCAGAGATGCCACAAGGTGAAAACCCCCTCTTTGTTCTGCTTTTCTTCACCCCCCTCCCCTGTGCTTGGGAGGGATGTGGGCCTGATGAGGGGGAGCCTTTTTGGCAAGTGTTTAATGAACTTAAAGAGAGAAGGTAGTAAATTGATGGTTGCAGTGGAATGTCTTCTGTGATGCTAAAACCATTCCACTCAAAAGTGATCTTGTGCCTGGGACAATAAATACCCCACAGATAACAGCTCCTCTTGACCGTGAGCCAGAACTCCTCTGGCCGTGTAATAGATGAGAAAAAGATGTCAAGTACCAGGGCCAGGATCAAATGGCAAATCTGTGATGGAGCACGGAATTAGCAGATTTGGGACTGGGGGCCCAGCTTTGAGCCTTTAAAACCCTTAGACTTTATTCTTCCCGCCACTGCTTTGCCACGTTGCAGAAGAGGGATGAGAGCCCTCCGTTGGGATTCCGCAGTGACGGTGTCCTGTTCCCTAATGGAAGGTCTTCCTGTGTGATGTAGTGAGTAAGTGTTAGGTCCCCACCACGGACACACAGACATGGGCTCTGCTGTTGGCTTCTTGCTCTTCTTCCTTTTTGTCTGTTCTTCCCCTGGAGCTAATCCCATAGCTCTGCTCGGTGACAGTCCATGTGTTCTGCCTCTCTTGTGGGCTGGTGCCTTTTGGCTCTGCGGGGGAAACGCAGCTGCACACGTGTGACTTCATGTGCAGAGGTTCGTCATCCGAAGTCCTTGTGTAAACTTTTCGTTCAAGGAGTCCTTGAGGACGTGCCACTGGTGCTGTTGTCCGCGTCGGGCTCTCACAGGGTCTCGTGCAGCAAACACGATTTGCAGTTCCGATGGTTCACGTCCGAATCCCAGCGTCCAGTTTGTGAGCGTTGGCCGCCTCAGCTCTGCAGACTTACCCAGATCCTGTTTCCTTCTCCCTCCAGCCTTGCGTGCTCCCTCAGGGTTTGAACTACCCCATGCTCCTTTTCGGCAAAGTAAATAAGGGATCTGTAAGTTTAAACATTAAGGCCTTTGTCAGCCCACAGTGAGTAGCAGAGGCCTCCTGTGGCTGAAACTACCTTTGGGGGTGGTCCTTGTTTTAGAGCGCGTTGAGTTGTGTTGAAGGATGGTTTGGCTGCATGGGGCTGGAGCAGGGCACAGGGAGCGCCACTTTTCCTCTCCCAGCCGCTTGTGCTGAGAGCGTTTGGTCCTTGTCCCGAAGGGCAGGGCCCCTGCCGGGGCGGAGGGCAGGATGTGACTGACAGGACGCGGTTCCAGCCCTCAGAGGAGTTGCCGAGCGGAGCTTGGCTCCTTTTTGTCTCCATCATTTCCTAGATCATCCAGAGTTTGTTGTTCAGCTCCAGCATGTGCCACCTCTGCCGTGTTTTGGGTGAAATACTCCTCCTTTCTACTGGCCAGAAATTGCTGAGTTTTGAAATTGTTTCTGGCAGACACGTTCAGAAAATAGTACAGGCTGAAATAGTGGCTCTTAAACTGTGCTCTGTGGGACCATGCAGAGCGATTCGCAGATTCATTAAATCAGATTCATTAAATGATGGAAAACTTGATAAAGGAGCCAGGAATGGCCGAGAAATTCACGGGTGTTGACAGACATCCGTTGGTGCCAAAGCTGTGATGAGGAGTGGAGGGAAGTGACACGATGTCGGTGGTTGAATGCAGATGAGATGGGAAGCTCCCTGAAAACCCTTCATTAGTGGCATTCATTAGTGGCCAGAGTTGCTCTTCGGGAAGATTCTTCAACCTGGTCAGAGCTCAGCCCTTTCTTGGAAAGCAGAGATGCTCTTTTGTGTCTCCCATTTGATGGTTGAATCCGGTGTTTCTCCAGTCCTTTGTGTGCCAGAGTGTCAGTGGTAAAAGGGGTTTCACGTGGCAGAATAATGCAGATTGTGCATTCCTTTCTCTTCATGGAAAGACACCTGGATTTTCACAGCCTTATTTTGACCATTCTCAGCCACCCCCAGGACAGCTCTGCCCAGAGCTCCTTCCTCTTGTGCCCCCAGTTTACCAACCCCAAACCAACTTCTGCTGCATCCACAGGGATCTCAGTCTCAGATTTGATCCAGTGCCATGAAACCTTTCTGTGTCTTTGCTGTGGAACACAATTGCTAATTCCATAATTTATACCTTCTGATCTGCTGCCTCTGGTGCTGCATGTCCACAGTTAAGTCACTGGGAGCAGCTGCCCTTCTCCCTGCCCGTGCGGTCCCAACGCTCCATGACCCCGTTCCGCCGTGTTTCTCTGGCTCCAGGCAAAACCAAGCGTAGCGTGACTCACATCAGTCTCCTGTTGTTGTCCTTCTCCCTTTCCATTTCTCTCTGGACTTTTTCCACGCTCCTGTACTATGCAGCAGTCCTTCAGCCAGGATTATTTTATCCCATTTCTTAGATAAAGGGCTTGGAGGCCAGAAAGGTGTTATTTCTGTGTTAACTGGAAGAGCTCCTTGGGTTGAGAGAGGAAACTTTCCTTGGATCAATGCCAAAAATAGCACGGCTGCCCCTTCCCTTGACTAAATGACCTTCAGATTGAATATTGATGTGCAGCTTTATCCTCGCTCTTGTTTAGGCTAAAGAGGAGATCTTTGCTGGGAACTGCGTTGGGAGGGCCTGGGTAGGGGCGTGTGCTCGGAGGGGCTGCAGAGGAGCCAGGCACGGCACTACAGAGGGAATATCTGCATCCACTGCGTGTTCTTGCCCTGAAAGACCCGGTGTTCCTGATATTTTGAGCAGGGATGACCTCCCTGTGCTCCAAGCCAAAAAAGAAAAGGAAATTTTCATTTTCCCTACAACTCTGAAGCAACTGGGATCGAAGGCTTGGAAATCAGGGCAAGCCCCTGAGCGAGGGGGCCCGAGCTGGGGTTGCACAGCAGCTCGCTGCTGGTGCTCTCTGGAGGGCTGGGGAGCAGATTGCTGTTCCTGGGGACGGCAGGGAGCCTTGGGACTGCAGCTGCTGGGTGAATTCGTCCACCGATGCAGTTCTGCATCAGTGCTGCCTCTGCTGCTTCAGTGTTACCTAAAATCCACTATTAGTTCTTCCTTGCTTCAAGCCCAGCCCATTTCAGCCATTTTTGGTACGGCTGAGAACTTCTGCTTCCACTGTCAAGCTTCCTTGGCTTCTACCTGGTTTGTCCTGATGTCGTTATGTGGTCCAAACCAATGGATTTTTTTAGAATCATAGAATGGTTTGGGTTGAAAGTACCCTTAAAGCTCATCCAGTCCCACCCCCCTGCAGTGGGCAGACACCTTCCACTAAACCAGGTTGCTCCAAGCCTCAGGCCTTGGATATTTCCGGGGATGGGGAGTCAAAAACTCTTTGACTTCTCCACTGCCACCTTTGTGTGAGCTTAAAATCCTCTTTGCTCTAACGAGCTGTGAGGAAAACTGAAAAAAACCTTTTTAAGAGACTTTCATGAGGAGGGTTTGGAGCTTTTGTGTTCCGGGTACAGAGCAGAGCATAATTTTGTGATCTCAGAGCTGTGTTCAGGAACACAAACTTCGTGTTGGAATTCTGCATTTGGACACGTGTTTGCAAAGCTCTCTCCTCTTCCTCCCAGGACATGAAAGAGCAGATAAGGAGGGTGAGGTCATCCCAGCAGTGCAGAAATTTCCCAGGCCTCGAGCTGAGCCTGTTTCAGTGTAATCACTTATCCTGAAGTTTCATTTTGATCTTGGGCTGCAGAACCTGTGGAGTTAAACAAAAGCCCCCCCGCTCCCGATGAACCATGACAAAACACCCTTTGACCTCAGGTCTTAACGGCTGCATAATGAGAAGTGAAGAGACTGAAGCTGCCTTTTCATCCCTGGAAAGTTGGGAGTATCCAGTGCTACTCACTCCTCTCTGTCAGCGCTTACTGGGTGCAGTGGGTGGGGGCGAAGAGGAAAACTCTATCTCCTGGGAGATAAACCAAGAGGAAAATGAAAGCAGGTTTTATTTGTTGCCCTGCTCACTTCCATCCTGGAGTGACGGTGGTCAGATGTGGCCAAGTTGAAAACAAGTTTCTGCATCCCGTGTCGGTGTGTAGTGAGCTCCCGTGTTGGGAAGTGTGGTAAATACTGGAGGAATAGTCAATTCCCCTCTTCCAAGGAAGAGTTCTTTGCTTTGAGATTAACTCCACTTGTTTCTTTGGTGTCTCATTGCAAGGTTGTTTTGCTGGTGCTGCCCAAGTGGAGAAGATTTGGGAGCCTGGGACAAATGTAGTAGCACTTGTTTAGACCAAGTTGAGGGCAGCACAATCAGGAAGTACTTTTGTTGGTGCTGTTTTCTGTATGGTATGAGCTGGAAGGTTTCAACATCCTGGAGAATCATTCCATAAATTCTGCCTTCAGTAACTCTCCTGAACAATGGAAACATGTCCCAAATAAGTCCTGTTCTGACATGGTGTTGTGTTAGTGCTGCTCACCAATGCTTGGAGCTGCCATCCTCACCCTGGCAATAATTTCACGTAGTTTCTGTATTACGGAATATTGATTTACTGTGGAGCATAAAAATGTGCCGTACTCAGCAGAAGGGCCTCTCCAATTGTTATTCTCCAGGAACACTGCTGCTCAGGAATGTGAAATAAATTTTCCCTTTTAACAATGGATCCTGATTTACATAGTCTCTATTCTTGTTTCCCCAGGGACTGTGACACTAATGGGCTGCAGCGAGCGCTCCCCCACTTGGACACCAAACTCCTCTATTTGCACACACACAAAGGGCTTTGCTGTGGAACAAGTGTAATAACTTTTCAAACAGTTTACTCTGTGCCATAATTGTCTCCTCTCTGTTGTGCACTCAGTTTTGTTTGAAGAACTAAGAACACTGAACACCCCCTTCCTTCTCTTCTTTGATGTTTTAGCTGCATTATTTTCAGGGAAGCTTGTTTTCCAGCAATCCAGAAAGTCACATCATCCTGTGCTGCCAAGTGTTGGGTGATCTCATGGTGCTGAAGGGAGACCAGGGGCTGGGAAGTGGCTGGTTTGCTCCTCTGGTGCTTTGCTTTGGCAGCAAGCAGAGCTTCAGGATGGAGTTGCAATATTCAAGAAAATGGCTTGTGGTTGTTGCTGGTTGTGCTCATGATGTGTTAGTGAAGATGTCAAACCTCTGTCATCACTTACTGTATCCTCCTAGGGAACAGGAGTGGCTGGTCCTCAGCTCTTGAGTTTGCCAGAAGAAAGTTAGAAGTCTCTTGGTGAGATCCTACCTTTAGTGTGAAGAGGAGAAAAAAACGAAGAGCAGAATTTCCATTCCACTCTGTCTGCCTCGGTGCCCATGAGCATGTGGAGGAGTATACTGAAAAATGGGTCCAATAAATTCTCTTAAAACCTGATATTTTTCAGCTGACTGCTCTACTGCACCTCTGGAGAGTTGGTTTTCCTGGTGTAAGAGGCAGCTTGTGGTGACCACAGTCTTCTGATCCCACCTCCTGTCCCCCACCTTGCTCCCCCACCTTCCCCTTCTCTCCCCACACCTTGTCCAGGGGTCCAGAACAGGGGTCAGAAATGGCCCGAAGTACTTGCCCTGGCATAGCTGAAAGAATAAAATCTGCATTTTCCGCTGTTGTCACAGAACACTTGTCACTGCTAAGGGCTCAAGAGCAGCTAGAGCTGGGAGTGGCTGTTTTTCAGACAGTCAGCTGAGTAAATGCTTGGGGCAGTACATAAATGTCATGGTGTAAAGATCTGGGGCACTGGGATTTGAAATAGTGTGAAAGCACTTGTGAGACCCCGTTCTCCCGTTTCCAGGCTTTGGTGGGAGCTGCCCCGTGTTCCTCTCGAGGTTCGTGTGTTCGGGGGGTGTGGATGGGGCTGGGAAGGGCCAGCACAGCAGGACAGTGATGCAGCATGGCGGGAAATGGCCCTGCTGTGCTGCAGGGCAGGATGCAGACCCTGCACCCCAGCCTCGTGTAGTGCCGGGGGCTCTGGGCTTTCACCTTCCTGGTGTCACGCTTTCTGCAGGTGCTGGCGGTGCTGATCCACATGCAGCAGTGTGAGCTAAAAACAGGAGGTAAATAAAATGGTGATTTTTAGTTTACTGGTGAGAAACCAAGTACAGCTTTTTTGCTCCATGTGTCTGTGTGTATCCATAGAATTTGCTGGCTTATTCCCTGCCCATTTACTGGGATTCCTCTAAGTGGCATATACTATTTTTCAAAACCTTACGTTTAAGGGGAAACATAGAATCGTGGAATGTTTTGAGTTGGAAATGATCTCAAAGATGATCCAGTTCTAACCCCCTGCCGTGGGCCCAGATACCTTCTGCTATCCCAGGTTGCTCAGAGCCCCATCCAGCATGGTCTTGAGGATAGTTTAAGGAAGAAGGGTAATTTAGTAGGGTTGCTTGGTTTTACTTTCTTTTCTGAGGACACTGTGAAAGCACTTTTTGGCTTTTTTTTTGTTGTTTTTTTGTTTTTTTGGTTTTTTTGTTTTTGGTGCCAGAAGTAGGGTGGGGGGGGATCCCTTGTCCCCCCACCTTGGCAGTTGTTTTCACTTTGGTATTTTTCTCCTTCTTTTGTTTCCCCATCTGTAGGTCTGTTTGAGAAATGAGTTTTGTACTCATCCAAGGGTTTCCTTGGATCCTTAGGCTGCATTTGCCTTCCACCAGGAAGGGATTTGGGATTTCAGGGAAAGAAACTGCCAGGAGAGAGTGGCCTGGGGTGAAACTTTGGCTGCAGCAGCAAGAGGGGGGAGTGGGGAGAACACATGGAATGAACTCCAGTTTGGAGTATTCCCTCGGGATGAGGGGCTGTTGGGACACACAGCTCTGTGCTGCTCTTGGGCCGTGGGCTGGACACTGTTTCTGCAGCTGGTGTAATGGAAATTTGGATTCTGCCGAGTTGCCACAGGCTGTGATTTCTGGTCGTGCCATGATTCCTGTGCAGCAGTTCAGGCATCTTTTAACAGCTGCCCTGGGACAATTTTTTTTTTCTTCTTTTCCTTTCTTTTTTTCTTTCATAGAAATGAACTAAAGATGCCACACCAGCCCTTTCATTCCCTGATCTGGGTGCTGGTTGCTGGGAGGGTGGTTTGGATGGCTTCCCCTCCAGAAGGGGGGCAGCGGGGATGAGCTGTGCTGGAATGCAGATCATGCTGGCTCCTGGGCTACTGGCCTCTGCCTTGGGCAGGAGCTTGGCTTAGCCCTGCTCATGCTTTAGGATTTGTGCTCCCAAGTTTTCCCTGAGCACTGGGAGTTTTTCAGTGGAAATCAGTCTTTCCTCCAGCCTCTGGAGGTCCTGGGTTTGCGTGAACACGGGAATGAATGAGCCGAGGGGGGGCTGGAAGGAGATTGAGCCGAGTGCCGAGCACATGCTGGCAGTAGAAGAGCCCTTCAAAGCTGACGGTTCTGTCCAGGGGTGGGGGCGTGTGCTCAGCTGAACAAATTGTTCACTTTGGCTTCTTTGCAGGCAGAAATGTTACGATCGGCTAATGAGATTGTTCTCGAGCCTTGTGAGGTTTTCTCTTCCTCCCTCAGAGTCGTCATGAGAGTGGGTTTGGCAGAGCTTTGGCTCTTGCTCCACACACTGATCTGGTTTTGCATTGATCCAAAATAATAATAATAATAATAATAGTAATAGAAATCGGATAAAAGCTTGGTGAGCCGAAGAATGAATGTGAAGAATATATAGGGACAGGAGCAAATGGAAAATAGCAGCTGAATTGGGTTCAAATCTCTTTCTTTAGTGAGGTACAGTTAAAGATTACAAGAGCAATTAAAAAAATTGCATTTTTATGTTGCCTGAGGATAATGCGTAGAATTGTCTGTGTGAGCAGAGCACATGGGCGTGTCATCGACTCACGGAATCCCGGGAAGGCTTGGGTGGGAAAGGACCTTAAGGCTCATCCAGTCACCCCCAGCTGAGGTCACCTGGCAGGCATCTCTGGATTGGCGGTGCTGGCAGATACTGGTTTTATTGAAGAAAGCTCCTGTACCTCCTGGGCTCAGTCCTAATGCCACGGTGAGGCTCCTCCATGGAAGGGGCTAAATCCCAGTTTGCCTCTGGAAGGTGAGGGAGGCTGCTCTGTGTGTTTTTGGAGGGAAGATCTCAAAACCCAGGGCTTTGAAGCACTCTTTGGTGATTTTCTCCAGCCAGAGCTGTGTAGGACAGTAAATACAGCATGGCCTCTGCATTGGAAGGTGACTGCATTCCCCGGGACAGCAAAGCCCCTGGGAATGTGCCAGTGCAGAGTGGAGGAGGGGAACCATATGGAAAGTGCCGGGAAAGCCGGAGCTTATTGTCTCATGTTGTGGCATTAATCTGGGAGGGTCCGAGGCTTTCAGAGGCACCAGGTGCCCCGGGCTCTGCCGGCTCCTGGCACCACTGCCAAAAGCATTCTCTGGCTCCCAGTGAATCCTCCCATGGCTGTTCCAGCTCTCAGCTGCTTGGCTGCCCGCAGAGTTTCTCAGTGTTTCTGTGTTGTGTTTCTCTCTTCTGGCACTGACTGCTTCTTCCAGCGTGACCTCTTATTCCTCATTTAACATCAGGATGGTTTGGGTTTGCTCAAGTGCTTGGAGTGGCAGAGCCAATCTCCCTCCAGACCCCGGTGGCTGTTTCTCATTCGTTCTGCTGACTCCTAGAAGTGGCTCTGATAATGTAGTTCCCCTTCAGCCTGTAACTTTCCAACCTGAAATCAGTTCTAGCTCCATTTTTCTGTGCTGCTCCGTGTCATTACCAGGACGGTTTAGCAGCAGCTGGTGGATCTGCTCTGCTCACTTTGCAACTGGGCCTTTAGTAGGGCAGTCTCCTGGTGAAAAATAAATCTGCTAATCTCTAATTCCCTCAGTTTGTTGGGGCTGTCTCTGTCTGCTTGGTTGGAATTCAGCTGCATGGACTCAGCAGAATGCAGCACGGACGGGTGGGCGGATGGGCTGACTGAGGGACTTGAAGCTGAGATTGAGATTGGATATTGGGAAGAAATCCTTCCCTGCAGGGTGGGCAGGCCCTGGCACAGGGCACCCAGAGCAGCTGTGGCTGTCCCTGGATCCCTGGCAGGGCCCAAGGCCAGGCTGGGTGGAGCTTGGAGCAACCTGGGACAGTGGAAGGTGTCCCTGCCCTTGGCAGGGGGCTGGAGCTGAGTGATCCCACTGATCCATTCCCCACTGAGCTGTCACTCTGTGTCCTTGTAAAAAGTCCCTCTCCATTTTCCTCGTTGACTCTCTTCAGGTTTGGAAAGAAAGGAGTGGGTTTCCCTCTCCGCCGGGGCAGGTGGGGGTTTCAGATCCCCCGTGCTCAGGGCAGGACATCCCACCCTCTGTGCTGTGCATGGGTGCTGCTTTCTAATGCTGGACAAGAAAGTAATCATTTTCACAAAATGCTTGTATAGACATTAAAACTGAGGAATGTCCATAGGTCCTTATGCCAGAGCTGATCCCCATGAGGGGAACATCCATCCCATGATGTTGCTGCCAGCACCTCGCCGGGAAGGGTGGGACCGGACCGGGAAAGGCTCAGTTCTAAATATAGAGGCACACTACGCTCGGTGCTGTTTTGGAAAGTGTGGCTGAGCCATCATTCTGTTCCTCCCCTCCTCCACCGCTGCCGCAGGGTGTCAGAGGATGAAGTGTACATTACTGTGTTTCGCTTTCTTGGGTTATTTTTGGTTCAAATCCAGTGGGTTTTTCTGGGGTAGGATGTGTCCTGATTTTAAGGTGAGGAGCAGGTCTGCTGCTGCTTGTGCTACCATGTCACTTAGGAAACTAAATGGACTTAAAACTGTTTTTTTCATACTTAATCTCAATTTCAGTGTAATCTGAGCAAAGGAATGAGCTGTATTTAACAGCACAGGCCAGTGTTCCAACAGGTAGAGGTGTTTTGTAATGTTGGAAGAGGCAGACCAGGGAATTGGCACTTTGGCTGTGCTCTCAGCAGCATTTGATTCTAAAAACTTACTTCTAAAAACAATTCCCAGGGTTCTTTGGATCCCCAGAGAGCAAACTGCTGGAATCTGCCTGTACACAGGGAGATATTCCAGAGAGAAGAACTTGAACTCCTGGGGGTGTTTTGGAAAAGGTCTTGGAGAAGGCTGGGAGGGCAGCACGCAGCGGGTACAGGGCTGTTTGGTGGGAACGTGGCCCCGTCCCCCCTGGCTCTGCAGGGCTGTCGCCCCTGCAGCCAAAGGTGCAGCAGGAATGTGGGTGACGTGTCGTGTCCTAAAGGTGTGTGTTTCACGTGCAGTGTGGAGCAACCGTCTCCTCCTTTTCAGGGTATTTCTGTTAGTTGGTTTGAAGCTTGTAATAACCCTGGGGCTTTTTTGTATTTATTTCATTTTTAGGCAAGTGCATTCGGTAGTGGTTATGCCTAAATCAGGGCAGAGGCCCAGGAGGTGCAGATTCTTTAAAGAACTTGATGATTTCTGCTCCTTCGCCTCTCTGCAGCTGGGGCTGCCTCATTTACCACGAGCTGCTTCTGCTGTAGGGACTGGTTTCAGCTCTGAAATGGGTTAATCTCAGCAGAAGACTTTCTGGTTTGATTTTGGAGGAAACATCTGGACATTGCTGTGGCTCCCCTGCCCCACGTGCTCTGGCTGGTTCAAAATTGCTGCACAGAAGGAGGGGGAGGTGGGCAAAGGGAATTATTTTGTGATTAATTTCTTAATTGATAAGCATCCAGATGTGGCAGAGGCTTTGTGCAGCGGCGCTGGATTTGTCAGCACTTTCTGCTAATGCTTTGTTTCCACACCATGTCGGGGTTTTCTTCCTTTCTGGGCAGCCTTAGTATTTATCCATGGGAATCAGGATGCTTAGGGTGCATTTTCATGGTACTGTGGCTTTTAAGGTGGAGAGTTGGAGCGGTGGATTTATCCATTGCATACCATCTTTGTGTTCTTTCTGCCCTGGAGTGCAGCAGTAGGGATTGCGGGTGTTTTGATCACAGCTGATGTTATTTCCTGGCTTCTTTGTTTGCTTGGTCCGTCCATCAGATGCAGAAATCGGGTTTGCTGCAGCCTGCTGTCCTTTGCAGCACCTCGTTGCAGGGGAGCAGTGCAAGGTTGGCCCCATTGGTCCTCTCCAAGCAGTGGTTTCACTCTTAAACCCCAGCAGTAGTGGTTGTGAAATTTGTCCCTGAGGTTTAATTGCGGCCACATGGTACGAGCTGCTGTTCAGGTGGATTTGGGGACTGATGACAGAGGCCTTTTCTAAAGTCTTCAGTCACTGGGTGCTACAAGATGTTGGAATGTTGCTCTGCAGAGACGTGGCCCTCGCAGCACATCTGTAATTCCTTGGTAGTTATTAGCAGTGGTGAGATGGTATCAGTCCTGCCATCCAGGACAGAGCTTTTGATCTGTCTGTCAGTTCTCCCTGGATTTTTGTGGCCTGTGTAATTAAAATCGCACTGAAAATGACCCCCCTTGCCCTCTGTGTTTCTGCAGGAGGCGAAGGGCAGAGTGGAGGTGGGCAGCAGACCGTGCCGCCATCGTCAGCCGCTGGAACTGGCTCCAAGCCCACGTGTCGGACCTGGAATACCGAATCCGGCAGCAAACGGACATTTACAAGCAGATCAGAGCCAACAAGGTGAGGAGCAGAATGCCTTTGGGTACCTGTGGTTCCGCTTTGCCTCCTGATGGCTCTCTCTGACACCGGACAGTGCGGATGTGAAGTCTCGTGCTTTTCCGCCCCTGCTCTCTCCCAAAGCAGATTGCAGAGCTGTGACTAATTGTAATGCAATTTGGCATGGGCTGAGCGTAATTCCTGTCCCTGGTTCAATATGATAACGTGAAGGGAGCAATACCTTGCTTTAAAGTCGGTCTCTGCTGCTGTTGCATGAGTGATGCTGTTCCCCATTGCTCAAACTTTTCTCTTTTTAGTTGATATTTTTTTAAAACCTTCTCGTTCGTTCTTTTTGGGAGTAGCTGAAGATGGTGATAACAACTGAGACTAAGTGGGGAAAGGAGTGGCCTGTGGAGGAAGTTAGTTCAGATGCTATTGTCCATCACAGGCTTAAAATTGAGTCTGTTTCATAAAAAAGATCATTTCTTGGTGCTGACCTTTCTCTGTGGAAGGAGTGATTTTTTTCTAGAGTTGCTCTCAGATGGTGGGAGAATGGGGGAGAACAGAGAAGGGTTGAGGAAGGGATTGTTATGGAGACTTGTTCAGGCATGCACATCTAAATGTCAGGCCTTGGAGGAAGGAATGTCTGGAGTTTGTGGCAAGAAGACTCATGGTATTGCATCAACTGAGAGATCCTCCGGAATTCAGTGTGGCAAACGCCTTTCCCAAGATGTGTGCTGCTCTGGGGGTGGTGGGGAGGGGCTTCCAGGGGGTAGAAAGCAGGCGAGGGAGACTGGACTTCCATGCAGCTGTGCCGAAAAACAGACTTAATTGAGTGAGTGAGCGAGGGCTCTAAATGAGTAGGCGGAAGAGCTCGGCTTTTGAGCAGAATCCATTACTGAGATTAGGGCAAAAGGCTTCTGGGAAGTGGGCAAATGAATGATTCTTCAGGAATAATCATCTTCCTTGTGTCTTAAAGCCGATGGTGCAATATGGTTTTAAGTATAAAATACAAAATAGCTGAACATTTATGTGCTAGAAGTCAAGTAATGGAGGAAATGAGAAAACTCATGTAATGATGTGGAAGATTGAGGGCTTTCACCAGGTGATGATGACAACTTGACAGGCTCATGAAATGGCTTGGTAATGGTTACAAACATCCCATGTGTTTTTATCTAAGGCTGCAGCCTCCAGGTCTGACAGGAGGTTCTGGCCAACAGGATCATCCCCTTTGATTTGTTCAAACCAAAACTCAACTGTGATAACCCAATACATGAATTTAACATAAAACATGTTGCTTAGGGTGCAGGGGAGTTCAGATCTTGAATATTTTGGGTAGTGGCTGTTCTGCCTGAAGAAAAAAAACAGAACCACGAGTATCACATACCCATATCTCTGATAGGACTTGCTGGAGATTATTCTTGCACCCAGCTGTCCCTGTCTTGATGTCATTGAGCTCTGGGATGGTTGTAAAAGTTCCTGTTTGCACCAATGAAAAACTAGAGTAAGATTCTTAAAAGGGCTTGGAACACGAATAGGAGACTGGCAAAACAACCCCATGTTTCAGTAACACATGAGCTTGTTGGAATGGATTTGGCTTCAAATTGTACAAGGAAAACAGTTAAAGAATTTGGAAACACCTTGTTTTTTCTATCAACGTAACTTAACTCCAGCTTATTTGGCCATAAGGAGGTTAAAATGTAGCTGCTGCAGGAATTCAGAGTTCTACAGGTTCTAAAGTTCAAAGAAATTCTATTTCATTCTTTTTTAGGTTAATTACCTTTATATGTTAGAGTTTACATCCCAGTGTACCCTTCAAGAAAGACATCACTGTGTCAGATCAAAGCAAGGGAAGGACCAGGCAGTCAAAAATAACCCTGTGTTTTGAGGGTAAACTCCTGCCTGAGTGTCTCAGCAGGAATTGTGCTCTCGGCACATTTGGATCGGCTCAGTCGGAGCCTGGTGAGATGTGGAGGAAAACACCAAATCAAGGAGCATGTGTTCAGAGCTGGTTGTAAAATATCCTGTTTTCAGGCACTTAAAAATCCCCGAATCCCAGGCTGGTTTGGGTTGGAAGAGACCTGGTTCCAACGCCCTGCCGTGGAACTCCAGGTGACTGCGCTGTGTCCCGTGGCACTGGAAATGGGGGCTTTGGCTTGGTGGACTTTGGGGGAAGCCCTGTAGGTCTGTCCTCTGTCCAGATGATGTGTCTGGGTTCCCCTCTGGGCTCACTTCGCTGTGACACACTGTGCAACCTCCAGAATTGTTTTTGGGTGACAGATCTGCCTGTTCTTGATCTGAGCAGCCCCTTCACAGTTCCTTGTTTGACCAAATGCAGCTCCTTGGGGCTTGGACTGTGTTTGTGGCCTGTAGGTTCCACCAGCTCCCTAATCCCTTGCACATTTTGCCCTGCCTTGTTATAATATAGCACAGAATATGCATATTTACATGATTTTATTTCACTTTGTGTTGTTCTGAGAGTAAAGCAGTCCTGCCTTTAGATTAAGCTTCACTAAGAGTAAAAGAGAAAGAGGACAGCATATGTTAAACCTTGTAAAAAACAGTGCTCAGCCACTGTGCTTTGTCCACGAAGTTTATAGCAATGTCTTTCTTTCCTTATTGAATTTTTGTAAACACCACTTTACAGGGGGAGAAGTCCGCTCAGAGTAGCAAGTTTGACTGTAGATTTTTGGCACCTGCTCAGAATCGTTCGCTTGGCTGTGGTGGCAAGTTGCACTTTGTAGGATGAAAGCGGTCGCTTCCTGCTCTGTGCTCCAGCAGAACGCTCCCTTTGGCTCGGCCGGCGTGCGTGTCCCTGGGGAGGAGGGGAAGGGTGGGAAGCGGGACAAGGAGTGCTTCAGCAGCTTTGCCGAGAGGGAGCTGAATGTCTGCTGTTAATGGGTTGGAGGCATGTGATCTGGCTCCAGCCACCGTCCTTCCCTCTCGGAGTTCAGCTGAGATGTCAGGAAAACCCAGGCAGCAGCCGGGGATTGGGTTTGGCATCGCGGCTGGAAGCCGCAGTGGGAATTAAAGGCCTGCTATGCAGCAGCGGGGTCTGGGGAGCTTCCCTGTAGAGACCGAAGGATCTGCAGTTAATTCCTGTTCCCTCCCTCTCTTCCAGGGGCTGATAGTTCTTGGTGAAGCGTCACCCCCTGATCCTGCGGTAGATGATTCTTCCCGTCCCGTTAGAGCTGAAGTGAAGCTGGAGCCTGGGGCTGACCGGCTGGTAAGTGCCAGCGGTGGGGCTGACCGGTCCAGGTGCTTCACCTGCGCTGCTTTTGGCAAGGGAGGGGTCATCCCTTAAGCTCTGGGGCAGAGGGATGCTCAAACCGTGGGTCTGGCCTCCTGAAGCAGCTCCTCCCTGTGACTCCAGGTGGGAATCACTGATCTTGGTCTGTAGCTCACCCCCTCATGCGTTATTTTGGGGTTAATAAACAATAGGATTTAAACACCTTTTAGAACAGAGTTCCTGGGGACGCCTTTGTAATATGCATTAGCATTTTGTGAAGCTTTAAAATCCTAACTAATCCTTTCCCTGCAGCCAAAAAGTACCTCAAACTGAGAGCAGCATGATCAGCAAAGGCTGCTAAAGATGTGGCTATTTAATATCTGCCTGAGCACTCCCCCTTGGAAAGGGCACTAATGATTGCAGTGAGATGCACTGGAAACTGTGCAGAGTGCCAGGTATTTATTATTTAATGCAGAAATGTAGGGCACAGACTAAAGGCTTGATCATACTGTTCAGCCTGCCCGTGATTGCTTTGGATCCTGGGGGACACATCAACATATTAAAATGGAGGCTTTGGAAGTTGTGGTGGAGTAGGAAAAGAAGGGTGGTCCCTGCATGGCTCAAACTTCTGCTGCCAGGCTGCAGCATTCCTGCTTTTCTGTCCTCACAGCGTGATTGGGTAGAAATGAAGCATCACTGCAGCTGGAGGTTCATAAAACAGTGTTCAGTGCAGTTGACACAGGTAGAAACACTTCACTAGAAGTGACCATAAAATTGCACTTGGAGTGTTTTCCTCTGTCCCTGGTAAGACTTTGTCAGGGATTTCCTGATATCGATAGTATGAAATACTGTGAAATTTTTTATTAACACCAGACCGCAAAGGGGTTATTGCAAGTGATTGTAATAAAATATCTCCTCACTTGACACTGACTTTCAGATGTGTGTTTGGGGTTTAAGTCTTTCATTAGCAGATTAGCTGAGCCCCAAACTGCTGGGTTATTTGGTACAAAGGAAGGTTTTGCTCACAACTGAAATAGTAGATGGTGTTTGAGATGGAAACAGAGCTGGAGCACCAGGGACGGGGGCCAGGGAGCGCCAGAAGCTGATGGAATCACAGGCAGTGTCTGGCTTCAGGCAGCAATGTCCGTGTGTCATGTGCTCCCCTCCCCTTTCCATGCATTAACCAGAAAACACTTGGAGAGCAGAACCAGTGCAATGACAGCGTGCTCTGATCGGCCTCGGGAACAGCGCCTGCACCGCTGCATTGGCTCTTGTTTGGGAGCTAATGTCTAATGGCAGGCTGATAAGGGAGAAAAATGATCAAATTTATCAGGAATAGGAAGAGTATTTTCTTCTTGTCTCTTTAAATCAGGATGTTTATCTGACATGAGTGTATTTTCAACCTGGAAATGTGCAGATGGAAGGACTGTCCCACCTGACTTTGTCCCTGCGTGGAATCCTGGAATCCCAAATGGTTTGGGTGGAAAGGGACCGGTCCCACCCCTGCCATGGGCAGGGACACCTTCCACTGTCCCAGGTTGCTCCAGGCCCTGTCCAGCCTGGCCTTGGACACTTGCAGGGATCCAGAGGCACCCACAGCTGCTCTGTGCCAGAGCATCACCACCCTCCCAGGGAAGGATTTTTCCTGATATCTGCTGCCCTCCTTCACTTTAAGGCTACAGTAAACTACCATTAATACACATTAAAGACATTTCCCATATTACTTACAAAACCATCATATTGTCCTTTTTAGAGCTGTCTTAGGCATCATCTTGGAATGTTCAGAAAGTGTCTGTAGATTCCTGGTGCATGGTGGAACAGAAGCTGCGTGCTTGTCAGGTTTGGCTGCTCACAGCCCTGTCCTTGTTGCCGTGTTTACTCATTTCCTACTTTATCCCTTTTCTCATCCCTTTCTCTTGGGTCTGAGCACTTCAGAGAGACTTTTATCCCTGCACGGCTCTCTCGATGGAGATCCGATGGCTCTGGCAGGTCTTGGAGGTACCAGTGACCGAAATCATGGACACAGAGAGCAGTGAAAGACATTCCCAGCGTAACACAGACTGCAGGTTCTACTCAGAACTTTCTTGTGGCCCCTCCTGCAGCCCTGTGTGCCTTATTGGAGCCTGCTCCTGAAGGGGTGTTTGTTCCCTTTCCACAGGGGCACACACATCCTTCCACACTCCAGCTTCTCTGTGGCAGTGCTGGAAGTGTCACCCCTGAAAGCGCCGCCTCCAGCACCCAGCCCCTGGCTTTGTGCTTTTAATAAGGGCTGCTCATTAGGGCGGGGTGTCGAGTCAGAGCCTTGATCTGCTCGAGCCAGAGATTACCCAGAGACATCCCAGTGCTGTGTGAGGACTCTTACTGGAAGAGGACCCCCTAGGCCTCTCCCGGAGAGGCGCTTCTCATTTTGGCACCCTCCTGGCTTTTCCCCCCAAAACTGGCAGAGCAAAAGACACATCTGCAATGTGAAGCAAAGGGAGGAATCCATCCTGTCTCATCCCCAGCTCCCTTGGATCTCCTCCTCTCGTGAGTGCCTCCCTTGGCCGGCGTGAGCCCCGGGTACGTGTCCTTGGGCATTGGCTTCGTACGTGGGATGTGGCTGATAATCCCGAGGAGGAACTAATCCTATCACCAGTGGAGGGAAGGGCTTTGCAAATAAGGCCTGGGAATATCTGCTGGGAAATGGAAGCTCAGTAGGTGAATAAATATTTTTGCCTGAAGATGGAAATAACACGAAGCCCTGAAGACATACGACTTTGGTTCTTTGGATTGCTTGTCTAGTGAGAGGGCTGCACTCGAAATACTTACTTAGGGAGCAATGTCTACTGATAGGTAAAGGTCTGAACCTGCCTGCTTTTGTTGGGGTTTCTTGGGAATACAGGGGACATCCCTGGTGTTGGCTCATGACTACCTGTCGGCACACAGCTGCTTTGCTGCCCTGATGTGCAACAGCAGATGTGCTACAACTGAACCTTTGACACTCCCAGGAGTCTGAGGGATCCTAAGGACCTGGACTTCCAGATGCAAAACGCATAGAAGAGCTCAGTCAGGAGCAGGAATGTGATGGATGCTGCTCTGGATCCCAGCCTGGCTGCCCAGCCTGCCCCGGAGGGCAGCAGGGCCTGGGAGCTGCACCAGGAGCCGGTGTGAGAGCCAGAGTGCAGGAGGTGTTGGCTCTGCTTGTGTCGTGTCGCGATACACCCATCTCGGGGTGATAACGTGATCCTGGGCTGCTCCTGATAAACACACATTGGCTCGATGCCTTCCAGCTCCTCCAAAGCACCTGAGTCCCTCTATTCCTATCTTGAGCTACCAAGCCAGAGTGAGCTCTTGGAGAAGAAGTTCCTCGTTTCAGACCCTTTCTGGAGAAGAAAATAAACAATTTCAAAAGAGCTTATGAGTCATGAGTACCCGCCCTGCTGCACCAGGGGTGCCTCCGGCAGCTGTCACGTGAAGGCTCAGCCTTGCCAAGCCTCTGGAAAGTGGAGGGAAAGTGTTCAGCTCCTGCACTGACTTCACCTGGCTGGGCTGCTGGGTTTGCCTGGTGTCTCAGGTGTGATCTGGTCTTGTTCCTGTGTCTCTGTGGGGGCACAGTTGGTCTCATCCTGTCTTTGCTCCCCCATGGGGAGAAACGTCTCTTTCAGCAGAACTGCAGAATCCCCAGCAAAGTTCCTCAAACAGGCCCAGGCAGAAGTTGATTGAGTTGTTAGAAATTGCCCTTCCCTGGGTGACTCAGGTCCCTGCTCTTCTGGAAGCCATTAATCCAGCACTGCCGTGGCCTGATTTAGTTGTTTATTGACTTGGGGGTGCTTGCAGGGAAGATTTAATCGCTGCGATCCGAATGGGTTTGGGATGGAGTCGGGGCCAGGCCGGGGGCTGGCTGACCATCTGTGTGGTGTCAGACCTCTGCTTTTGCCTTTTTTGTTGGTACTTGAACCACATCACCGCTGTGTGTGCCCAAAGGGGGAACCCCAGCAAGAGACAGGGCGAGGAGTGTAGGAAGTGCTGCACAAAGGAAGAAATAAAGTTTAACCCCAGGGAGGAGCATGTCTGACACCAAAAGACGAAGGGCTGCATGGATGGAGCTGGAGGTGATGAATGCCAGAGGTATGGACACGCTGGACTGCGCCAGAGTGCAGAGCAGGAGTGTCACTGGGGAGGTACAAAGCCAGGGAGTCCTTGGAGGCTTGGTGACATTCCTGCTGCTCCCTGCAGAGCCAGGGGGTTTGCGTTTCATCCTTCTGGTTGAAAGGATTGGGGAGCACAGTGTCTGTAACTCAATTTTTACTCACTTTCCTCTGCCAAAAAGTTGTTTCCAGCTTTGTGTTTATCCAGCACTTTTAGCGTTACAGACTTGCCCTGCTCCCATCCAAACCCCACAGCCTGGGTTCACACTCATTTAGAACACTCCTTAAAATGCTGTTGGGACTGTGTTTGCACAGGTAGTGAGTTAAAATGCAAATTTGGTTTTGCAAGTCTGATCCCCTCTCCCTCCCTCCCTGTTTTCCCCCAAAGTGCTTAGGCAGGAGCTTTCAGCCACATGGCTCAGAACAGAAACCAGACTGAGAGCCTGCAGAGCTTTACAGGTGGTGATGAACTTGTTTGCACCATGGAGACAAAATGCTAAAATCTCCTTAAAGCCCTCAGCCTTTCATGCTCCTGGTTGCCTGAGGGGAATTAAAGTCCTTTGGATCTTGGAATGAAAGCGCTGCCATGTATCCATCCTCTTGCTGCTCCCTAAGATCTCCTTGTGTCCCGGGTCTTCTGTTCATACAGTGACTCCTGAACCCTGGTTTGAAGTCCTGTGTGGCAATCCATGGCTGCAGTGCAGAATCCTCAACTAGAACCCAGGAGTAAGAAAATTGTGGCTATTTAAGAAGCTTTTACTAATTTCTGTTTTTCTCACCCTTCCTTAGAGTGTGTCTGGATCCCAGTCACTAGAAAACCTGGGTATTTCTGCTGCAAATACTCCTGAGTCCCATCCGGCCAAGCCCTGCGGAGCACCAAGACCTGTCAATGGAGTTATTAACACGTAAGCGCTTGGATATGATGGGAATAGTTTGCTTTTATGATCTTGGCACCATCCCATTGGAAACCAGGCTGTAACTGGGTCGGTAATGGTGCAAATGGTCTCTTTTTTCAAAAAGAACAGTAGTAGATCATGCCTGGAAACATTTTGGAGGAGATTGCTTGCTTGAGGTTTTCTGCTGCATTGTTTTGCTGAAAATGGAATTAAACAGAGCTGTGTTTACATGAGCAAGCCCTGCAGGCAGCTCTGCACTGAGCTTGGGCAAAACTTACTTCTTTATGAGTAGTTTTAATACATCTGCAAATTGTGTGATTCTAAGGTACTAATGCCCTGCTTGCAGAACCATCTGTAACCACTGACCCACTTTGTTGGAGTTATGGAGGAATCCCATTGATTTGGGGAGTAAAACTTCCTAAATTTGTTATTTCTCCAGGCTGCTTTTTGTTGAGAAGGTCTTGAAGTGGGTAACTGAAAACAAGCAAAAGACATTCCCCAATGCTACAGGGTTGAACCAACTTGAAAACCCTTGAAAAACATTGCACTTGCTCAGTGCCTTGAGGAGGCAGGGAAAAGAGTGGGAAAAGGGAAGGAGGGAGAGAGGGAGGGAGGGATCCTGCACCAGTGTAGTGCGAGCAGGCCCAGGAAGATCAGATCAAGGAACCCATGGCTGCAGGCTGGAACAGAGCCCTTTGTATCCCTGTAGCCTTTGAACTGCACAGCCTTAGACCACAGGGCTTTAATGCTTTGCATTTTTAGAAATGTAACACTTGCAGAAGAGACATGAAAAGTTCCGTAGACGAGGCGCTGCTGCGCGGGATCTGTTCGGGGCACGGGCTGTTGATGCAGGGGCTGCTGCATCCTTTGTGCCCGAGAGTGAGAGGTTGATGTTAGCGCTGCACCTTTCTGGGGTTGCTGCTGGGAGTTGGTACGAGAACCAAGTTTCATCAGGGTTAAATATTTTTTCTATAGAATTATATGTTCTCTGGCATTTAGACTCATGATAACTTCTTGTCTTAAGATTCCCCAAACTCTGATTTTGGGTGAGGCTGAATTCTAGGGTTAGAGCTGTTCAGGCCTAGAGTGGCTTTTGCTCTGTGATGGGCTTTCAATGCTGTTTTTTTGTTCAGAGCTTCCAAAGGTATTTGTCAAAGGCTTATTGGTGGGAGAGTGGAAAGTGACCGAAGTAAAAGCAAAAAATAGAGCTGGTTTCATAAAAAAGGACTTTAATTCCCCTGTTGTCTCATGAACTGCAGAGCTTTAAAGTCAGCTTGGAGTGTTTGCTCAGGTGTGAACCATGAACCTGCTGGTACTGCTGCATGAATAACAGGGGTTTTCTTATTCTCCTCTCTTCTGCAACAGTCTTCAGCCTGGCCTGGCAGAACATGCTCAGGGAGATGGCCAGGAAGCTGAGGAGCTTCTGCAGAAAAAGCAGCGCCTGTCCCTGGCCCCCTCGGACGGGACGTGTGTGGCCGCTCGCACCCGCCCCGTCCTGAGCTGCAAGAAGCGGCGGCTCGTCCGACCCAGCACCATCATGCCCCTTTCCAAAAAGGTGAGTTGGGCATTTTTTGCTCTTATTTTTCTTGTAAAGATGGAAGAAACAACAGGAAGGAAGAGCAGGACAGCAGGGCTTCAAAGGCTGTTGGAAAAATAAAGGAGAAGCGAAGGAGAGGGTTGTAATGTGTTGGAAGATTTTTCTTAGCTGTCATTGCGAAGATGCTGAACTCTGAGTTTTCTTAAACCGAGCAGCCTGAGGTGAACTCAAAGCCAGGTAGGTCAGTGTGGCACAGTCTGAGATGGAGAAGGAAGCCCTGAGAAGTCAAGTATCAGGAAACCTTAACTCTGACACAGGAATTAGCAAAGCCCCAGGAACTCTCTGCTGCTGCTCGAGGGAGAGTCACAGTTGTCTGCCAGGCATGTGTGGGATGAATGCCCTGTCTCTTCCTGCTTTGTTTTCTTTATTATTATTTTTTATACTCCTCTCCCTTATGCAGAATTCATTCAACGGAAATACAGTTTATTGCCTGCATGAGGAAGGGCCGTGTTTCATTCTTTTTATTTTCTCTTAGGAATGCCATAAACTGTCAGTTGGAGGGAAAATAGTGAGAAATAGAGGAAATAAGGACCTTTATTTGTTCATGCAGAACCATAATGGCAAAAATCCACTTACCTTTGAGCCAAAGTGTTCCAAGTCAAACTTTCCCACAAGGGTTTTGGGGTTTTCTCACTCTGCAGATGCTATAATGAGAAGCTCCAAAAGCAGCATTTTTCTGAGCAAGATAGATTCTTGCTCAGCTGAGTCAGCTTTAACTGATCACTTATCTGCAGTTTTATCTGGGGTATTTCTGGGAGAGCTCTGCAGTGATTACTTTCAAGATCTTCAGTGATTTGGAAGTTGAAGAACTTTCTCTTGGTAGATGTTGCCTTGTGCACTCAGTGCTTGAAGAATTGGCTGTTAATTCTGTGTTGGATCTCTGTTGTTGTCATCAAATACGTTTGGTAATCAGAGATGGCTCAGAAGAGCAGTTCCAGGGATGGAAGAAGTGCCAGAGAGCAGGGGATTTCTGTGTGCTTCTCCAGTAATTCCAGAGACAGCTGAGTCATGGCCAAGTCGTGCTCCAGAAATACTTCCAGAAATCCCATGTCCGGTTGCCCACCCTCTCCTGCCCAGCACGAAGTGGCTGTGGATTGAACTCTGCACATACGTTGCACATACAGCATGGGGGTTTTGATCTTGTTTTTATTGGTTTTCTCACAATTTGGTGCACACATTTATGGAAATTTGGGAGGCAGCCCTCCAGCTCACACACTGGCAGAGTGGCAGGTTTGCCTCTCTTCTTGCACAGCCATCCTGGTTAGAAAGCCCCATGGGCTTAATTGTTACTATTTTTTATTAATTAATTAATTAATTCCCAGCAGTGGTACAGCATTGCTGATTCATGCTCATTTTTGGATCCATGCTCATTTTGGCTCCATCACAGCCTCCACATCCTCTGGGCAGAACTTCCAGAGGTGGCAAAGTAACTGCTCAGTTACCTCTTCCTCCTCTTCTCTGGACACTCAGTTTGCTTCTTGCATTTGCCCTCAGTGAATTATACTGGATTTATTTTAGATTATTTCTCTTAACTTACAGCCTGAAGTGGGTTTCCAGCTCTTTCTTTTAAGCAGCCCTTCCCAGTGTAGTGTTACTTGCTGTGGATATTCTCTCCCATCCTTCAGGTCATTCATGGAAATGATATGAATAATTCTAACTCAGAACAGACTTCTGCAGGGTCCACTTTGATCCATTCTTCCATCGTGGTATGGAACCAGAGGTTGTTTCCTCTGTGTGGGATTCACATCCAGTTGTGTGTCTGCTTGCAGTGGTTTCACACAAATGAAGTCTGTATCCAGTCTACAGATCTGTGAATTGAGACTGTCCTGGGTTAAGAACGAGATTGCGAAACGCCTTTGTCACTCTGTAGATGTCCCTGGAGCTGTCAGCTCCTGCCATATAATGATGGCTCTGACCCATCAGAACTAAAAACAGCTTTTCCCCCTTCTCTGACAGTGGAATTGTGCTGCCTCATGGTTTTTATAAATGAGGTTTCAACCTAGATAAAATTAAACACTTTTAGTCAAATTTAGCAGCTTGAAACTGTCTGTGCTGGTAAGTCGTAGTTTTCAGTTGTGTTTATGCAAAGTGAAAGCATCCTCTCGTGAGGCCAGACTAAATGAACAGGCTTTGTCCAAGGTATAGGAAAAAAAGGGGCGTGTGCATGTGTGCACATACACATACATGTGCACATTATATATCATGTATAATAATAATTATGGAACATACTATATATGTTATACATACTTATAATTTTATAGCAGTATTTATAAATGTCATGTAAGAACTATTCAATATAATAATATAGACATACAATTAATTTATTATACATTTATTAATAAAATGTAACTATAACATACAGGTGTGGTTTTATGCATTTTATATTCATATAGAATATGTGTTTCTCTGTCTATGTACAAGGAGTATTAACTAAAACGAACTACCTTGAGGATGTTTTGCATGAGCTGTCTCAGGGAATGTGTGAGGAGAGTCCTTGGGCTGGCTGACGTGTGGCATTGCTGCTGTGTCCCTGTGCAGGCCCACCGCCCCAGCCTGGCGCGCTGCAGCTGTGACGTGAACCCCTCCTGCGCCCTGTGTGGCACCCGCAGCTCCAGCGCTCTGGACATCCAGTACGACGCCCCTTTGCTGGAGCGCCTCTCCCAGCTGGACTCGTGTATCCATCCTGTGCTGTCATTCCCAGATGGTGAGCGCGGCCCCCGCGGGTCGGGTGGGTTCCAGGGCTGCTTGGAGGTGCTCTGGGCTTCCCGGGGAGCTGCAGATCTGCTTGGTTACAGCCAGACCTGTTCATCTGCCGGGGTTTTGAGATCAGAGCATTGATCAGGAGGGTCTCGGGAGTGTTACACGTGAGCTCTGCTGTGCTTTGGGAATCTCAGCCTGGAGCCTCGCTCGTGGTGGGGAAGCTGGGGAGTGCCTGGGAGTCCTTCCTGGGACCTGGCTCTGGGGTCTTCGGGGCCCTAAACCACTTGAGAATGACTTGCTTCCATGAGTTTGTCCATCTGTATAAAATGATTTGTGGATTGGTTTGTCGCAGGAAAGCCTTTTGACCCTGTGAGGAATTGTAAATGATCTTGCGTGGTTCGGTAGGCACAGCAAGAAGGGATGTTCCCGTTAGGACACTCGATTTCCTGTGTTACAGCTTCAGGGTTAATCATCATTAAGGGGAATAATTAACCGACCCTGACTGTAGGGTATTCACAGGTTCCGTGTGAAGGGATTCTCCCAAGGGAAAAGTAGTTTCCAGGGTCTTCTTGAACTAAAAGGTGTCCCTGACCAAGCCTTTCTGGGATTCCAGTGCTGGAGGAAGGTGTGTGGCCTTGCTGCCCATGGGGCTGTCAAGTGGTTGGTCCGGGATAAGTCACTGGGCTCATGTGTGTGCTTGGGTTTAAATTCCAGCTTTTCACAAACTTCTTGTGACAGTAGGAAGTGCAGGGAGTGTCTGGGAGCAATTAATGTGGCCTCTTTCATTAGCATTATATTTAAACCAGACTAAAATAGTAAATTGGTGCTATTTTTAGGGAGCTCCCTCCCCTCCCAAAGACACAGCTCTGATCAGGAGTGCTCAAGGAACTTAACGAACTACCAAAGCAGGAATTTATTTCCTAATTTCACAGCACTTGTCATCCTTTGTAGTGCTAACTCAAATATCCTGGGAAGTGGGGACTCAGCCTGTTGGGTGCTATTGCAGGAGAGGCACCAGGCAAATAATCCCATATTCTTCCCATTTTTAGGGCCCCCTGCAGCTGGCTCACAGGGCAGAAGATCCATTGTGGCTGCATGAGGTTAAAAACTAATTGATGTAAAGCTTGAAACACCTGTACAGAAATACCCATTTTCCCGTAGTTATGAACTTTATTTATTCACTGATGCTTAGTGCAGTTCAGAAGGGTTGGTTTTTGGGGTGGGGGTGATGTCTGTCCCAAAGAAAGGCCAGAAGCCGTTCAGGTGGGGAAATGGCTGTGGCAGGTGCTGTTGGTGTGCAGAGGTGTCTCCCTGCTGTGAGCAGTAATCCGGGGTGCTGCTGGGGCTGGCTGCATGCGTAGGGGCTCAGGGAGGACTCCTGGTGGATGGAGCGGGGCTGGAGCTGTGAGCATGTGCTGACTTTCACTTCGAGCCCGTCTCTCCGGGCTCTCTGGTGCCAGCCGGGATCTCTGGAGCTGTTTGCCAAGGGCAAAACTGCCAGGCGCTGCAGGAGGAAAAGATCATTTATTCACTTGCTCCCCTGGCCAGCAGGACACAGCCAGTGAGGCCTTTAACCCCTGCACTTGGGCTGTGCCAGCGCTTTGTCCCCTTTTGTCCCCTTCCTTTCAGGGTGGTGTGGCTTTTTTTTTTTTTTTCCTTCTGGTTGGTTTGATTTGTCCCTGGGAATTTTTGGATGATGTAATAACCTTGGAGGGAGGATGAGCACTGGGCTCACTGTGGTTGCCATCTGCCGGTCCCTGGGAGCCCTGCACTGCTTCCCGAGGAGCAGGAGGAGGAGGGATGGTGTCACTTGCTGTACGGACTCTGCTGCCAGCAGGGCAGTGCCAAAACAGCCAAGAACTCATTTTCTGCTGACAACATTGTGTCTTGGCGTTCTCCCCCTCCCTTCAACCTGTCCCCTCCTTCCACAGATGGTGTGGGATGTGAACTGGGAGGAGAAGGCAAGAGATGAGCAGAGAGCAGAGGCCATTTTCCCGAAGTCTGACCACTCCAGTGGATGGCACCACAGCTCTTTGTTGCATGATTAATTTGGATTCCGTGTTCTGTATCCCCCTGCAGATGTGCCGACGAGTCTGCACTTCCAGAGCATGTTGAAATCCCAGTGGCAGAACAAGCCCTATGAGAAAACTAAACCTCCCAAAAAGCTGTCTCTGAAGCACAGAGCCCCCGTGCCCCCCGGCCTGGCTGACCCCGCGCGCAAGGACCGCCACAAGCTGGTCAACTCCTTCTTCACCGCGGCCAGTAAGTGCTGCCCCTGCCCAGCGCGGTCAGAGAGGAGGAGGAGGAGGAGGAGGAGGATGTTGATGTCCTTCAAGTCCCGCTCCCGGGGGTGAGGCAGGGCTGTGGCAGGGCTGCAGGTGAGGTGTGTGCAGGTGCAGCTCAGGTTTGTAGGGACCTTCTCACGCTCGGTGTCAACCATGCCCACAACAGTGCCACGGGTCTGAGCACATCTCCCCAGCATCCCCGTGCTGTGGAGAACTTGGGGAGCTGGAAAACTGCCCAAGCCTCCTGTGCCAGCAGAAAGAGAGGTGAAAACAGGCATTTCATAGCTCTTTCTCTGTTCCCCTCCTCAGAGCGCTCACATCAAAAAGCCCAAGCAGACAAGGCACACAGGCCGCCTTTAGACGATTTTTCGGCCGTGTCCAAGGCCGAGAGAGCGCCAGAGCGCTCTGCCCAGCCTCCTGCCTTTGACAAAAAGCGATTGCGAGACTGCTCATCTGAGAGGAGTGAAGGTAGGCCCCCAGGGGCAGGTGTCTCGGGGGGAGCTTGGGCTTTGCTGCATCCCCAGCCTCTCCGCCCCAGAGAAGGGGGCACGCACTGCTTTGGGCCGAGTCGCCACCGCAGCAATGCCTCGTGTGCTCTAAACTGCTTCTTCCCCAGGGCAGCCCCCTCAGAAGGTGCTTGTCTTTCCTGCAAAGTGCTCCTCAGCACTGGCCGTTCTGGTGCACATGGTCCTTTCCTCTCCACCACCACCCCCTTGGCTGGGTTGGGTTTCTTTGCTGATGTTGTTGTTCCTTTTCTCCCGCCCTCCCTGTGCAGTGTTGAAGCATCACACGGACGTCGGTGGCCCGAGCTACCTGTCAGCAGCTGTGACCCCCACCCCTCACAGCCCCATAGCTCGGCAGCTCTCCACCTCCTCCGAGGGCTCCACTCCCACCAGCTCCGCATCCCAGGGCACCTCCAGCACCGCCGTGAGTATCTGCTGCTTTTTGGAGGGGTTCTGGGCTCTGCTCCCATCATGGGGGCTCAGGTTTTGAGTGGGTTTTGGGCTGGGGAATGCTCAGTGTTTCCCTTGCCATGCTGGGCCCATTGGTTCAGCTGATGGTGGGGTTGCTGGGTGGGTGTTGGACCTGTTGGCTGTGCAGAGCCGGGCAGCTGCAATTCCAGGTTCACCATCAGCTCAGCAGCTGCTGGTGAACGTTCTGTTCCCGGCAGTCCCTTGGCTTTGCTCCACATCTGGATTTTGGGTTCTGAAGCTGTGTGGGGCTGCCAGCAGAAGAGCTGAACCCCAGCAGTGCTGCTTCCACTGGGACAGCTCTCCCTCGTGGCCTCGGTGGCACTGGGCTGTGAACGGCCTTGGGGTCTCAGGGCCAGGGCACAGCAGGGGCAGTGGAGATCTCCCACCTGTGCACAAGCTCCAGCAGTCACTGAACTCTGACCAGCTTCTGCAACACTCCCAAAATGCTGGAGGGTAGCAGGATGTGGGGCCTTCATGAGCTGTGGGAGTGAGGAGAATCGAAACTCCTCCCGCTGTGCTGCGGGCAGAGCGATGGCACAGCTCCCCACCAGGCACCGTCGTCCTCCCAGGCCCACGTTAGCAGAAGCCCTTCCGTGAAGGACGGAATTCTGCTGAGCTCACAAGTGTCCCGGTGAAGGATTTGGCTTCTGTCTGGCCACCCCATTTGGTAGTTTGGGCCAAAGCTGAATGTGACCCAGGGACAGCGGAGCAGGACGCCTTGAATCCCCTGCTGCAAGTTTGTTGCTGTGGGGTTCCAGGTCCCCAGTGCGTTCCTTCACTGCGGAATTCAGTTGTTCCATCACCAGCTGTGACATCAGGGTGTCCGAAGAAGCCCGTGGTGGTTCAGCTTGAGTGTGCTTGGGGTTTTGGAAGAGAGGACAGCTCATCTCAGCAGCTCTGGCGCCTCAGGGAGGCCTTTCCTTGGCTCTGCACACCCACCGTGGTTTTCTCTTGCTGCTTTTCCTGCTGTGTTTTCACAAGCTCATTCAGAAATGCAAGATAAAGAGATTTCCCTCCCCCAGCAAGAGGATTCCAGGCCCTGGGCTCCACGCTCTGGGCTCAAGGGTGGAGCTCCTGTGTTCAAGCATCCCAGGCAGCCACGGGTCTGTGTGTGCTCCCCAACCCAAGGGTCAGTGCTCGCTCTTGGCAGGCACCCCTTGGCATTCTGGTTTTCTTGCTGCTGGAGCAATAGATTTCAGGCTGGGAAGAGGACTTGGAGCGAGCAGTAGGGGAACTCTAATCTGATGCACATTGATGTTGGTTCTGAAGTGTCTGTGGGTCAGCCAAGGCCATTTTGTCCTTTTTCCATCAGTGCCTTCCACTGATGGCTTTCCAACCTGCCAAACCCTGCATCCTTTTCTCACACGGTTCTTGTTGTTGCAGCAGCCGAGGAGGAGGAGGGGTGAGAGCTCCTTCGACATAAACAACATCGTCATCCCCATGTCCGTGGCTGCCACGACCCGCGTGGAGAAGCTGCAGTACAAGGAGATCCTCACCCCCAGGTACTGCCCCAGGGGAAGGGGAAGTGCTCTGCTTCTTCCTTGGGAATAAGGCACCGTTTGGAAAACTGATCATACCGTTGATGGAGACTGGCTAAATTAGGGAATATTTTCTCTGAGGGTCCTTTGACCATCAAAGCCAGTTGCCCAGCTCAGTCTGCTCAACTTAAAGTCAGCCCTGGTTCTCTCCTTGTCCTGCTACTAAGCCAAAGGTCCCATTGGTTTCCCAGCTCTGCAGGTGCCTGGGCTGGGTTAACCTTGCAGTTCTGCCTCTTCCCAACTTCCTTCTGTCTTCCTCCTGGTCCTCCATGCTCTTGCCAGGCCCATTTCAGAGTGGGACAGGGGAGGAGGAAGCCTGTGGGAGGAAGAGGAGGAAATGCTGCAGCCTCTGCTCTGCTTCCTCTGCCCTTGGGAAGCTTTGGCTGTGCTACCAGACCACTGAGGATGTCTGGTGCTTTAAGCCCAAGTGTGTTGCTCTTCATGGCAGGGTGGAATTTCCCTTTCCCAAAAGCCAGCATTGGTGAGGGGGGGTGTGTGGTTGGTTCTGGCTGTGCCCTGAGTGATGCCCATGGTGGTTGTGTTGCAGCTGGCGTGAAGTTGATATCAGTGCTCTGAAAGCCAACCCTGAGGAGGACAGCGAGGAGGTGAGGAGGATTTTATTTCCCAGTTAATGTGGGATGGGGCGGGTGTCTGGAGGGAGCAGAGGCAGGGAGCTCAGCTGGTGTTCGGTCCTGTACAGGGCTGCCGGAGCTCCAGGAGCATTTGGACAGCGCTCTCAGGCACAGGGTGGGACTTGCTGGGGTGTCTGTGCAGGGCCAGGAGTTGGACTGGATGGTCCCTGTGGGTCCCTTCCAACTCAGGACATTGTACAATTCAATGATAAACATTTAAATTCTCACTGTGACTAGTGCTGGCAAAACTGCACAGAGATGGTTGTTAAATAGCAGAAAGCTCTGACCAAGCCCTCTGCCCTTCCCTTTCCAGGTTGAGGACTTGTCAGATTCGGCCTTCGCTGCTCGGCACGGGAAGTGTGAGGAGATGGAGCGGGCACGGTGGCTCTGGAGCACGAGCGTCCCCCCACAGCGCCGGGGCAGCAGGTACAGCCCTGCCTGCAGGGCCACCATTCCCAGCACTGGGATGCTCCTGGGAGCAGGTGGTGATTCATAAAAACAGTTGGAAGCTGGTGCTGGTGTTGCAGAGTTTGGCCCCATCCAGCTTTGAGGAGCCCGTGTGGCAGCGGGGTACAGTCTTGCTTAGGCGGGGTGAAGCTACAGGCCAGCTCGGCTGCAGACAGCTCCTTCACCATCTGCTTTCTCAAGGGCTTCTACTGCTGCAGCAGTGTGGGAGCTGCTGTGCCAGCCCAGGAGTCCAGGGGAAGGCGCAGGGGCTGCGATGGCACCGTTCCTGCAGGATCAGGAACACTGTCACTGGGCACTCAGTTCCCTTTCTGCCATGTCTTTGTGAGTGGGTGTCTAAAACCTCCCGCTGTCTCCAGCTGTTGATCTCATCGTAAACCTGCAGAAGAAGAGATTTGCTCTTCTCTGTTCCATTGCCAAGGGTTTGGTTGCCTGGAGTCACTTTGTACTGGGACAGAGACGTGCCGTGCCACAGCTCTGTCACTGCACTTGACGCTGTTTTGGTTTTGGTTCTGCCTGGTCACTGCCTGCAATTGTGGAGGTTCCTGCAGGAGCTTCTGGCGGTGCCCACGTGGCCTTTGTCAAACCCCACTCATGCTGCTGCTGCTGTCCTGTTTCCTCTGCAGCTGCAGTTCCCAGTGCTCCTGGAGAGTGCAATGTTTTTGCTGTTTCTTTAGACCCTTTCTTACATCCAAAGTCCTTGATGGCCACTTGCTGTTGCAGTTCATCTTGGAGAGTTGTGCATGGATTGGGAACTCAATTACATTTCTCTGCTTGTAGCCTGTGGGATTTTATCTGGACTCTGTGTTGGCGCTCAGACTTTGTTAATTCTTGGCTGAAATCTGAAGTCTTGGGGTTTCACTGTGCTCCTCGTGCTCCCAACTGCTGCAATTGCTGCATTTCCAGCATTGCTGATTCCCTGTGCTCAGTCCCTGAGCTGCTGCTGGGGGTCACCTGGTGTGAGGAGGGGGAAACACTTGGAAGTGTCTGGATTTCATAGGGAGCTTCTCATCACGGTGTTGGTGCAGCACAGGGAGCGTAGGAGATGTGTGGGACACGGAACCTCAGGAGAGCAGTGGAAATGGGACAGACGTGGGCCTGGATGGGTTTTGTCTGTGCGCTGTGGCATTCCCTGCTCGTGTTCCCACCGGGGCAAGGGGGTCCTTGGGGTGGGATCTGGCAGCGGTGGGGAGCATGGCTGGGTTCTCAAACCTGCTCCTGTCTCAGGTCCTACAGATCGACGGACGGACGGACGACCCCCCAGTTGGGGAACCCCTCAACGCCCCAGCCGGCATCCCCTGAGGTGGGCAACTACCACTCCCACTTGGAGCTGTCCCACACCCACTCACCACGCAGCCCCATCAGCCCTGAACTGCTCTGCGCCCCCCTGACCCCCCTGTCCCGGGACTCCCTGCGCCTCCTGTCCAGCGAGGACACGCGTTGCTCCACGCCCGAGGCCGGCCTGGATGAGCAGGTGGGTTCTGGCTGCGGCCGAGGCAGGTGCGGTGCCCCCGGTGCCCCCGGTGTGGGGGGGCAGCCCGGAACCTGCGCGTGGGAAACGCCCTCGGAGCGCCGGGCCGGGTGGGACGCTCGGGCAGCGGAAGCGTTTCCAGCAGCGGGCTCCGCTCGGAGCTGCCGTGTCCTCCACGTCTGCCTGGGACTGTGCGCCAGGAGCTGCTGCTCCGACCGCCGGGCCCACCGAGGAGCCAGCAGAGCTTTTGCAGGGATTTTCCGTGACTCGTTCTCTTCCCCCAGGCCGTGCAGCCCTGGGAGCGACGCACCTTCCCGCTCTCCTACGACCCCCGGACGGAGTGCGAGGACCAATCCGACCCCCAGGACCGGTTGTCGCGCTGCACCCGCCGCACGTCGGGCAGTAAATCCCGGGAATGCGATGGCACTTCGGCTTCGCCCAGCCTGGCCAGCCTCAAGAGCCGAACCCCGCTGGCCCCTCCCTCCTCCTCCTCTTCCTCCTCTGCCTCCTCTTCCTCTTCCTCCTCCTCCTCCTCCTCCTCCTCCTCCTGCTCCGCAGTCCTGCGGCCAGCGCACAGATAGAGACACACGGGGAGACATGAGCAAACCAACACACAGAACTAACTCTTGGCATTAAAGCTTCCAAAATCTGCGTTTGATATTCAAACATCCTGCCGGGAATTTTCACAGTTTTTAGTGAATTTAAGGAGTTTAGAAACTGTTTTCTGTTTTCTTTTTTTTTTTTTTTTTTTCTTTTTTTTTCTGTTTTCTTTTTTTTTTTTTTTCCTTCTCCATGTTTCCTCGTCACATGAATGAGCCCCCAGATTCCTCCCAGTGGAGTGAAGCCTCGGGAGGGGAGCAGCCCACCAGACCCCCTCCCCTTCCCTCCCCCCCTTAGGTGTATAAAACTAGAGCACAGGATTTAGCTGACTAGCAGATTTCGGGGATAGTTTTTCCCAACAAAAGGGTGTCGTTTTCTCTTAACCCGCTCCCCCTGTCCCTGAAAGGTTTTAGTGGAGTGAAATTAGTGGTGAAAAGTGATGTCTTGGGATTGCAACCTTCACTGTCTGGCTGTCCTCACCTGCAGAGTGCCCACCTGCATTTTCCTGCCCCAGGTTGTAGTTCCAGGTATTCCAAGGGGGGATTCTGTCCCTCCCCGATCCCCCCACCTGCCCCCGGGGGCACCTCCCACTTCCTTCTCCCCTGTTTTGGAGCAGCCGGGGCAGGGCCGAGGGCTGTGGCTGCACTCCCAGCCGGGGGAAAGGAGGGACCTCGTGGCTGCTCCGCGCTCAGCTCCGCGTGGGAGGAGCGGGAGCTGGGAATCGCCTTGTGCGCACCTGCTGTGTCCCAAGGGCGGGGAGGGGAGGAGTCCGTGATGGTGTGAGCAGGAGCAGAATTCCCAGGGCACCTGGATGCCCCTCGAGCTGGGCTGGGGCCGGTGCTGAGCTCTGCCCTCGCCCTGGGCTTGGGCAGTGGGGCTGGGGCCGGGGGCGCTCCCCGGGTGGGTTTGTGTCGGACAAGGGGAGAGCGGAGAGGGAAGGATGGAGGCAGGAGGCGGCTCCCGGGGTCAGGGTCACCGTGATCCGTGTGGGATCACCACAGCTTCGCTCCACTCCGCACCGTCCCAGCAGCGCGGGCGGTTCCGTTTCATTTCCGGGGCGCCCCAGGTGCCCCCTCCTGACAGGTATTTGAGTTTGAACCCCAGTTTGTTGTTCCTCCCCGTCCCCTCCCGCCCGGTTCCGCACCCGCAGTGACTCCTGGATCCCGCACACCGTTCCCATCTGTAATGCTTTCCGATCCCGACGGTGTGGCTCCTGGTCCCTGTCCTGTTGCTAGCATTGTGCCTGTCTTACGTATAATCACATCACCAAAAAAAAAAAAAAAAAGGAAAAAAAAAAAACAAAGGACTTTTTTTTTTTCCATTTTGTAATCGTAAAGAAATAGTCGCTGAACTGCTTCATGGTCGGGGTTTTCACAATTTTCAACATGATTGCGTGGTTTTGGTTCTGTTCTAGTTTAAAGGATCCGTCATTGTTTCTTTAAAACAAAAACCCAACAAACAACGGCGCTACCATATCCCTCTGCAGAAGTGCTTTTCTATTTATAAGGTTGAAAATTCTGAATAACCCTTTTAGCATTATAAAAACCACACAAAAAAACCCACCTTGTATTTTGTAAATATTTTCTTTTCCTGCTTTGAGCTGTGTAATGTCCTTGTTATATAGAAATGCTTTTCTTCCGAGAAGCTGATCTTTGTTAATGTCTTGATTCTGTTGGCAAAGCACAAATGTGCTTATAAAAAAAAAAAAAAGAAGAAAATATTAAAAAAAAAATTAAAACATAATACTCCATTTGATGAGTGTGAAAAGCTGGGCTGGGACAGGGAAGGGGTCCTTCATGCATTCAGATCACCCTCCTGTGTTTCAGTGGCCTCCTTTTTCCTCTATGATGTTATTTTCCAGCAAGAGGAAGAATTTGGGCTTTGCACTGGGGTAGGTGATGGAGCAGGACAGGGGCTTGGTGCTTCCTGTTGCTCCACCCAGCTGCCCAGGCTGGGGAATATTTTACATTTCTGGGGTTAACTGGGTGCTGCTGGTTCACATCCAAGACTCTTGGGGTGCCTCCTGGCTCCATCAGGTAAGGTCCCCCTTCCTGCACCCTGCTGTGCCCCAGGAAGAAGGGTGGGAGTTGGTATTTAAAAAAGGAAAAGCTGAAAACCAGTCCCTGCCCATGGGGCTGTGGATCCTCCACCCCCACATCCCCCCATGCAGAAGAGGTGCCAGTTATCATTATTGTAGTAATGACTTTATTTCCAAATTCACTTTTACGGCAACAGTGTAAACCAGTTGTTAAACACACGATACACTATGGACACCCACAGACAGAAGCTAAGCTAGAATGATAGACTGAGATCAAACCTTCCCTCCCCTCCCCGGCGCAGCGCGGGGGGCACGGGGCTGCCAACGCCACACAGGCTGGCACCGACCTTCGCTAACACGCAGAATCTTTTGGAGTGCAGAAATACGATTTTTTTTTAATTTTTTTTTTTTAAATCAGTGCCGGTTTTAACCCTTTTCAGACCCAAGATGTGTGTGGAGTAAAGGAAAAGCCGGGGGTCGGGTTGTCCGGCTGCTCATGGGAACCCTCAGGCTTGGGTCTGAACACAGGGTCAGGGCTGGGGACGTGGCTTGGGCTGCTGGAGGGGACAGCGGGTGACATGGTGGATGGAAAGGGCTGTCCTGGGACCCTACAGCCCCCGGGGGGGACGGCAGACGGGGCTGAGGACACTCACAGCAGGAAGGGGCTGCTCACTGGAGCTCGGCGCACACGAAGGACGTCCCTGCCCTGGGTGCTGGTGTCCCTCGGGGGCTGCACGGAGGGGACAGGGGTGGCACAGGATGGGCAAGCTCAGCCACTCCATCCTGCAGCCCAAAAGGGGTAAAGAGGCGACGCTTTGAGGATTCTCCCACTTGCTCGTTCTACAGAGGACAAAAACCGTGGTGGCTCCTAACAGCGCTACAAAGTCGGGGACGGAGCACAGAGTCTTACAATCATGGAGTCGGGGAACGGAGCGAGTGACAAGCTGGACATGGTGCTGGACCAGCCTCTCCCCAGCAATCAAGCAGCTCCTGGGGCTGCAGAGAGAAGGGTTGGACCCCTCAAACCATCCCCATCCACAGCCAGGCCTGCAGCAGCCCAGGCCAGCCCTGCAGCCGGACAGCGGACAGCAGGTTCACAGCTCCTGCAGGAGGGGAGCAGGCCCTGTCCTGGGAGGAATTGCTGCTCTGCCAGCCCCGATGGCATCCGGCCACCACCCCAAGGAAAACCAGGGGCTCTGACCCCCCGCCAGCCCTGTCAGACCAGGATTCCAGCCCTTCCTGGGAAAGCATGGCTTTCCCTGCGGCACAGCCTGGGGGTGCAGCGTCTGCAGCCCCACCAGGCACCCCTCTGCCCTCCAGCTGTACCCCCAGAGCTCGTCTGGGGGTGACGGGGCGGGAGGACACACGTGAAGCTGCACTGCTGGCATCTCGGCCTCTTTGGTTGTAGACAGAAGGGGCAGGTGGGGACAGCCATGGGAGCCCCTCGTGCTCCCCAGGGAGCCACAGGAACAAAAGCAGCCAAAGAAAGAACTCGATTGGCTCCTGTCCCCAAGTGGTGCTGGGGGTGGTCAGTGCTGTGTGAGGGGGGAGACGCTGCCAACTCAAAGGCGGGGAGGGCCCGGGAAGGGTTCAGTGCCAGGGAGCGGCCGCTGGCCCCGGGCTGGGGGAGCTGCTGCCGCCTCCCTCGCGTCCTCCCGGGGTCTCACCGCTGCCACCGGCACAGCAGAGCCATGGAGCTGTCACCTCCGCCATCGCTGAGCTGACCTTGCAGGGAAAGAAAAAGAACAACCCAAAAATGTCACAAGCTGCACCCAAATCCAGGAGCCATCCCAGCCCTGGAGCTGTGAGTGCCCCTCATCCGAGCTCCCGGGCCGCTGGGAGGGGCCCGGCCCTGGGGAGCCCCGGCGCAGCCCCCGGCCCCCCTGCCCGGCAGACATGCGGTGCCAGGGCTGGGCACGACCCGGAGCCGGCCGAGCTCCCCGGACCCCCGGCTGGGCTGCGGCAGAGCCGGCGCGGGGCAGCTCAAAACTACTTACAGCATTTATTTTTTAAACACATGCTCGTTTATGAAAACAATCACCCTGGCACGGTCCAAGCATATACAGACAAATCTACTCTACGACACGAGGGGCTGCCAAAGGAATGGGGGAAAGCCTCTACTCATCCACTCAGCGGTTCCAGCACAGCCACGGAGGGGAACGGCCGTCCGGGGCCCCTCGGAGCGGGCACCCGGCCTTGCCTGAACTCCAGCTGCCGGAGCTGAGAGCGGGTTAGGGGGTACCTGGCCGTAATCTTCATACACATCTCGGCTTTCGGATATAAAAACAAAAGGTTTCTTCCAAATCAGCAGGCAAATTTAACGGGGGGAGGGAGGGCACCTCCCCGCAGCCCTGGCTGCGCACCCAGGACGCGTCCGGCCCGCGGGCCAGCCCGGCCAGCGGCAGGGGCACGAGCTGGGCAAGGTCACAGCCCCTTCCCGGGAGGGCCACCCGCTGCCCTGCGCTGGTGTGGGGTGCTCGGGTCAGCGTCGTGCTGTGGCCGCCCCTCGGGCCCCCTCCCCGCCTTCCCGGGTGGCCCCGGACGGGGCTGGGACAGCGAGGGACGGGGCAGGAGCGGGGGGAGCGTGGGGACAGGGATGGGCTGTGCGCTCCGAGGAGCAGGGGGAGAGGAGGTTTTGTACCTCATAGTGTCACTGATTTTGAAGTCCTGGAGCTAGAGCTGAATGAACAGTAAAAGCAGGTTAAATCATTAACCAGTTAGGGACGGGGAAGCAGCTGTAAAAGGAACAGAGGAAGAAGGCCAGATTATTTTTGTTTCTTTTCTTTTTTGTTTCCTTTCCTTGTCTTCTCTCCTGGTGGCCGCCGTGCCGCGATCACAAGCCCTGCTTGGCCAGCGAGGCGGACACCTCGTCGGCTAGCGTGGCCAGCTGGGGGGAGTCCACCAGGTTGATGCTGCCGGTGGAGGAGACGTTGCTAAGGCGGCGCGGGGAGGCATCTCCAGAGATGGTGGGGGACTTGTAGACGATTTCGGCGCCGTGGTCGGTCTTGGCTTTGGCGTTCTCGCGGAAGGTCAGCTTGTGAGTCTCAATCTGTGAGGGAGAGGAGGGTGCTCAGGGGGGAACAGCCCAGGGGACGGGGGGACCTGCCAGGTGTCCACTGGGGCACGGCGGCCGAGAGGTGGGAGGAAAGCTCAGAGCAGCGAGCCAGGGCCTCCAGCTCCTCCAGTCCTCGGGCACGGCCCAGGCACCAGCGGGGACAGCAGGACCTGAGCATCTGGGTGCTGCCAAATCCTCCCCAGGTGAGGTGCTGGGTCCCAGGACTCAGAGGGCACAACCTGGGCTGCTCCCACTCCCCTAGCAGAGATTTAGGGGGGACATGGCACCTGAAGCTTCCCCTTAGCCCACAGAGCTGCTCCCAGGAGCCAAACCCCTCTCCCGGAGAACTGGATCTGGTTTGCTACTTACTGGTGCCCTCCCCAGTCGAGTGCAAGGCTGGGGGCTGGCTCTCCGTGGGGGTGACTGGCTCCAGCACCAGGGCCTGGAGCCCAGCAGGGTCTGGGCTCGGGGTCCAGGTCTTGTCTTCCTTGCCTTTCTCTCTCTACAGGTGAAGAAACCCGCCCAGGGCAGTGGGGGGCAAAAAATGCATCAGCAACAAAAACCATGATCCAAGAAATGTCAGCCAGAAGGAAAAAGACAAAAAAATATAGAAAAGAAATAGAAAATTGGGGAGAAAAAGATATGAAAAACAGGGCCATTCACTGACTCATAGAAAGAAGAGGAGCTGCCTTTGGAGCTGGAGAGGAAAACTCCAGGGACAGCAAGGGAGAGCACAGGGACTTGGGCAGAGCACGGAGCCCTCGGCTCCCCATGGCAGACCCAGCACAGGAACCAGAGTTCAGCCCGAAGAGCTGTGGACTGTGAGTCCAAATGTGGATCTGTGTTTCACAGAGCAAGGTGGGGCCTTGGGGACACGGGAAAGGGGCAGCAGAGCTGCACCTGGACTCAGCTCCACCCACAACCTCCTCCAGGTGTGCGTTTAGGCAGGGGAGGGGCAGCCACCAGGCTGGAAGGCTGAGGTGGCGATGCCACTGCTGGGTCACAGCCTTGCAGAAAAATTCCCCTGCAAAGGGCAAGTTCTTCAAACTATGGCCCAGTGAATGTGCCAGGATGTGACAGAGTCATCACTGAAATCGCAAAACCGACGGCAAAGGGCTCAGTGAAGCACAGGGGAGGCTGATGCATGGCAGAGAGAAGGGTAAGGAAGTCAAGCGGTCCCACAGTCAGAGGCCAACTGGAGGTGAGAGCTGGAGCTGCACAGAGAACACGTGGCTAAGAACAAAGTGCCAAAATACAGGAGCTGAAACAGAACCTTCCCTCCCATTGAGACAAAAGTGCTGGAAAAACAAGCAAGATAAAAAACGCTTTTCCCTGGGGAAGCTGAACCCTGCATGTCACCAGGCTGGAGTCTCAGCTCTGTGCTTACCTGATGTCCTCACCCTGCTGGGGACTTGGTGGCCTTGAAGCCCCGCTGTGGAGCTGCTTTACTTGGCTAAGACTCACTGAAGTCACCATCAAAGCCTCGGTGGGAACAGCTCAGCCCAAGTTCAGTGTTTCCCTGACCCAAGTGCCTTTTGTCTTCCCATTTAAATCCCCCCAAACTCTCCCCTCCCTTCGCAGAGCCCTCGGTCAGGAAGGAGAAATCCCCTTCTGAAGGGCCTGCAAAGTCACCTGTTCTAAATAAAGCTGAGCCTTTAATGCTCTGCTTTCACTGGGGATCCAACACCTCTGCAGCTCCCCGGCCGCCAGCTCCGTGTCACAGCGGCAGCACAGGGCACACAGGACCTGCCGATGGTGACACCTCTTTGTGGGGAGGGTTTGAGACAAACACAGACTTCAGAGACAGCAGCAAGAGCAGGAAACCACAGCAGAGGCTGCCACTGACACTCACACCCATTCGGGGGGCCACAGGACACGCAGAGCCCTCCTGGCAGCAGTGACAGCTCAGATGTCCCCTGAGCAGGACCCTGTCCAAGCCAGAGCCCGACCTCCCACCCCCTCACCCACAGCACGACACGCCTGTCCCCCTTTACCTTTTTATTGCCTCCTCCAGGGACGTGGCTGATGTTATCTAGGGACCCGATTTTCGACTGCACCTTATCTTTGAAGTCCAGTTTCTCAGATTTCACCTCCACCTGGCCACCACCTGGAAAAGGGCGAGAGGTGGGTCAGGAGCTGGGAACAGCCTCCAGCGCTCCAGGGCTCACTGGGATGCTCCAGTGGCTGTCTCCCCTCGGCCCCTGCCCTTCCCCAGCCCTCTGCCCCCTCCACACACCCCCAAGGGTACCTGGTTTGTGATGGATGTTGCCCAGGGAACCACATTTGGATGTCACATGGCTCAGGTCGACTGGCTTGTAAACGATTTGCACCTGTCCGCAGGAGAGAGGAAAAGGGGATGAGCGGGCGGCCAGCGCAGGCAGGCGGGGAGGGGGAGCACAACACACAGCGGCACCGGAGCTGGATCGGAGGGAAAGGACAGCTCAAACCCCAGGAGGATTAATGACACCAAAGAAACTGTCATCAGACATGGGAGATCATTAATGCCCGTGTGCAGTAGCCTCTAAACATGTCAGCATGCACGAGATCACCTCTCCACAGAGGGGGGAGTAGAGGCAATTTTAAAGTGCTCAAGTGAGAGAGAAAGTGGAGTGGTAATTAATTAAGATTTGCATACACATCATCCAAAAGGAGGAGATATACCAGAGAGAAAACGTAAAAAATAAATACCTTTTCTGGTGTAAAACATAAAGCTTATGTCCACAAAAACTGAAAGAACAGAAATGATCAATGTGCACAGAACTTTTAAAAGAGTGACCAAAATATGCATTTCTGAAAAATGCTGTAATGGAAATAAGGGTTTAAAAAAAACCAAAACAACAAAGCAAAGTGTAAATATCTGGAGATCACATAATTGAAATTAAAATGGCAATTATAAAATACTGAACCACAACGTCATTTCGTGATATTTAAGCTCTGTTTTGATGTGTTTTGCCCATGACGCCTCTGAACAGAGGCTCCAGCGATTCCACAGATCCCCCCGTCCCCAGCCCACGTGGGGCCGGCGGCCTCTTGCGCACGGACACGGGGACACGGGACACACACACACACGGGGACGCCGATGGGCTCTGCAGCAGCGGTTACACGGCAGGAGAGGGCCGGGGCCCGAACCACGGCACACACACGGCAGCTGCGGCAGGAGCAGGAGACAAGGGGCAGAAAACATCCCCAGAACCCCACCAGTTACCCTGCACCCTGGCGTGGGGCTCACACCGCGGTGTGGTCAGCAGCTGCTGGACGAACGGGGTCATCCACACCCCCAGGGTGGCTCCCACGCACGGGGAGCCCCCGGCTCTGGGGACAGCCTGCGTTTCTGGGGCAGCAGTGCTGCTCTCCCTGCTCCCCCACGGCAGGTGCGATGCTCTCCGCCGGACGTGCCGGCACCAAGGGAGCTGTGCAGAGGAGCTGACCCCTCCCAGCAGCCCTGGCCAGCACCAAGCACTCGCCACAGCCTCTGCTCCCCATCCCCGCAGCCGGGGCTGAGCCAAAAGCCCCAGGGGAGGGGGCATCCTTCCTTCAGTCCTCACACTGGCCCCATCCCCGCCGTGACAGCCTGCGACTGTCACAGCACTGAGAAAGGCCTGACCCCCGGGGAGCCGGGAACGGGGACAGGCTCAGTCCCACGGCACAGAGCCCTGCTGAGCGGCCTTGTCTCCGATGCTCACGCAGACCGAAAGGCACATTTGACAGGAGACAGAGGGAGAAAAGCAGCCCCTCGGGGTCTGGGAGCACAGCGTGGACACAGACGTGGACACAGCGCTGGGGAAAGGGCACACGTTTAATGCACTGGGCAGGAGAGGAGCTGCATTTGGTTGGGAAGTAGGAAACGGCCCCAAAAAGGGCAGCTGGTGCCTCTCTAATCCCAGCTGTGACCCTGAAGGGTCTAGGAGAAATTCAGGCACCGAGACCTGGGATGGAAACTCCTCCCATTTCTAGAGCAAGCAATCAGCAACTGGAACTCTCTGCTCTCATTCTGGGTTTTTTTTTGACAGACAGGACTCCGTCATCCCTTCCCATCCTGCTGGGGAGCAGAGAAGGATCCTCCCCATTTTAGCAAGAAAGGAAAAGGGGAACAGAGTGGTTTGCCTGGGAAACCAGTGCCAGAGACCTGGGGATCCCACCCCTTAGGCATCACCTGGTCAGAGCATCCACGGGCTTAAAACTCCAGGTACCAACCCCAGGGAGTGCCAGTTCCCTCTGGAAGCAGCAGCGATGGCTGGGTCCCTGCCGATGTGGGCAGTTCAGTCACAGTGGCCATCAGAGCCCCAGGGTCTCCTGTTCCCCCTCAGCCCAGCCCAGCCCCCAGGACAGCTGGGCAGCCACTCTGCCCGTCAGGCTTTGCTCCGAGAGCTCCCAGGGCTGCTGCAGCCAGGCAGAGATCACAGGGCTTTCAGTTCCGGCCGGGCCTGCGGCGGGGTCACAACCCCCAGCCGAAAATCCGGGTAATTCTTCACCCACTGCAGCTGCCAACACCCACGGTGTGAGCTCTCCACAGGGGAAGGGGCGAGCTCATGGCCGGCCACAGCACGGACGATGCGTGGCCAACACCAGCTCCTAGCCCACCACTCCCTGGGCAGCCGAGGCAGCGCAGGGCCCTGGGGTAAGGAAGAGGAACAACCATGGAACTGCTTCACAGGGCTCTGAGCTCGGCCGAGCAGCTCCTCTGGCCCGGGAAATAGCTGCAGTGACACCAAATTTAAGCCAGAGGTTGCAAACCCATCTGTGTCCCTGTGTTCATGTGCCAAAACTTCTGCAAGGCTCAATTTCTCAGGGAGGGCGTCCACAGAGATCAAAAACAGCCCAAGGAAAATCCATGGGGAACATCTCAACATCAGGCCCCCACGGCCCCCGGTCGCACTGTTTGGGGTCTCAGGGATGCACCTTCCTTGGTCCAGCATCTTTCCTGGACCCAAACTGTCTCCAGCTATAAATCCACCAACCTCTGTGGAGTTTCTCCAGGTTTCTGGCACAGTAACTGAAAGCTGAGTCTGGTATTTATGAGGGAACAGCTGGAAATGCCAGTGTTCAAATCAATTAACTCAACAATACTTTAGGCTCAGACTCCATGGGCGCTGCCGGACACATTTGTTAGCAAGGAGAAGCTTAATATTTGCATGGATCATACTTGCCTGATGGGAATGGGCAGGAACCTGCACATTCACATGTTGGGAGGATCACGTCCAATTTAGCAGCACTTTAAGCAACGAGGACTGGGTCTGCTCATGAATGTACCCATCTCCTACGCTGCTGTGTGCCAGGGGCCCCTGCCCGCAGACAAGGAGGCTTTCAGCCTTCCAGGTAGTGCAAAGGCCTGGAATTACTGGGATGTTTTGTTACAGACGTGGTTTGGACACGGGACAGTTAGTTCTGTACATGTCAGACATGTCCAGGACTTGTTAGGGTTCATCTTTTGGGTTAATGGGGTTAAATGACAGCACGTCCCCAATGGCTATGTGACAGCAGGTGGCTGCAGATAGCATTGGTGATTAGTGTTACAACATGCCACTAAAATCAGGATTATTACAGTGCATTCAAAGTGTGAAGGTACTCACACTGCCTCCGCCCGGGATGTGTTTGATATTATCCTTTGAGCCACACTTGGATTGAACGCTGCTAAAGTCCAGCTTCTTATTAATTATCTGCACCTTTGGTAGCCAGAAAAGAGTCATTGCACGTCACCAATAGCTATCTGATGGCAGGGTCGCTGCAGATAGCATTGGCAGTTTAGTGTACACAACATGCCACTTATCATAGAACTATTATAGAGCATTGAAAGTGTGAAGGTACTCACACTGCCTCCGCCCGGGATGTGTTTGATATTATCCTTTGAGCCACACTTGGATTGAACGCTGCTAAAGTCCAGCTTCTTATTAATTATCTGCACCTTTAGTAGCCAGAAAAGAGTGTGAGAAACAACATGACCATCTGCAGCTTGACCATGTGTTACATCCCTAAAACCAGGAACCTGCCTTCCAGGGCCAGGAGTAAAAAGGAGAATCCCTGGCTTGCTGCACAGATTTGTCTGCTCCTGGGCTGGAGAGTGAAGATGGAGGTGGGCAGGCTGCAGCTAGAGACCGGACACGTCTGGGTAGCGATGCAGCCCTGGGTCCCAGGCCACAAAGAGCAGCCAGAAAGCCAGCTCAGCACGGCTCCTCCCACCGAGCAGAGCCGGGAACGCGCTGGGCAGCAAAGCTGCTGGACGGCACCGCCGAGAGGCACCAGTGCCCAGACCCTGAGCTTCTGCAGAGCCAGCGGGGCAGGAGGGATGGAGCCGAGAGGAAAACGCCTGCCCAGCTCCGCTCCCATGCCAGGCACCACAATCCCCTTGTGGGCCAGGCATAGCTGGCCTTGGGCAAACGGGGGCCACTGGCCGGGCTGGGCAGCAGGAGCTGCGTGCCCAGCACTGGGACAGGACACGGAGCTCTGAGGAAGCCACTGCTGCCAGGGATGCAGCCCCAGGCCCTCTGGTCCCGTGGGAAGCAGGGACCACCGAGCCCCAGCAGCAGCACATCCCTGGCACAGACACTCCTGGATGGCAGCAGCCCAGAGCTGAGCGGGCTCCTCGCCTGCACCCCAGCACCCCAGCCCGGCCTGCCGCTGCCAGGAGAGCTCCCTGCTGTCCCCTGCTTCTCCAGCACGAGCAGCACCATGGCTGGCACGGGCCTCCCAGAGGATTTTCCGAGTTCACATCAACTAATCCCCCAAATCAGGACCCAGCCCTGCCAGACCAGGCTTTGCCAGAGCAGCACCTGGTGATCCGGCGACAACAGGAGCGCTCAGACCATGCAGGAACGCTGGCAGAGACGTGGCCTGGCTGGCTCTGGCACGTGTGCCCCGTGTTCCTCTGCTTCCCTAGGCTGGGGGTCTGGAATCTGCACAGAGAGCAGGCTCCAGACCCATTCCTGACCAGCCTAAAATCAAACGTGTGGGATCAGCCCCTTCTGCTCCAGCTGCCACCGTTCTGCTGAGAGCAGCCTCATGTCCTACTGAATCCCCAACAGAGCATCCAGCCATTCTCCCTGCAAAGAGCAAGGGATTGCCCCAAATTCAGCTGTTCTCACTCTTTAAGTAACAAGAACAAACAGAGAAGTAGAGAGAGAAAAAAACAACTTGTAAAAGCTGGATTAAAAAAGAACAAGCAAATAATTTAACTATTTTCCAATAAACAAGGACTCCTTCTAAAATCCCTGGAGAACAGGGTTTGTGGGGGTGGGAAGAAAAACCTGTCTTGTGCTAAGTGGGCAGGAGGGCTGAGCCCCCCCAGAAAGGACACTGTGCTCATGTGCTGCTGTCTCATGACCAAGAGCCCTGCCCAGGCCCCAGAACCCCCCTGGTTTGTGGCACAAAGCCAGTAAATCGCCAGCCACGGTGGAAAAAGCCTGGAAAGGCCATGGAAAAGCAGACAGCCATTTCAGAGGATGCAGAGGGGCCAGCCCAAAGCCTCCCCCGTGCCACAGGGGAACATTCCGAGGCACAGAGGTCCCTGCTCACACCAAATGCCATGCACAGCACTCAGGGAACGTTTGTGACGGCTCTGCAAGGTCTGGAGCCAGGCAGTGCCACCCCAGGGCAGGCAGTGTCAC
>VZTX01024423.1:260-22482 GCA_013400915.1 Pardalotus punctatus
GTGAGCGGCTCCTTTTCCGGCGGCGTTCGGCGGGGGGCGATGCTGGTGGCGGCGGCGGCGGCCGGGGCCGCTCCGGGCGGCGCGGAGCAGCGCGGGAGCCGCTTCAGCGTCCTGACGTGGGAGCAGGTGCAGCGCCTGGACCAGATCCTGGGGGAGGCCGTGCCCATCCACGGCCGCGGCAACTTCCCCACGCTGTCCGTGCGGCCCCGCACCATCGTCCAGGTGAGCGCCGGGCCCTGGGGGGCGCAGGGGGGCGCGGGCCGGGCTCTGTCGCCCCGTTGGACTCTGCCCCGCTCCAGCGGGGGTCAGGGAGAAAATAAAAGTGCTGAGGCGGCGATAACCGGCCCGCCGGGCCCCGAGCCAGCCCGGCCGGGCACCCTCGTCCTCCCCCCGCCGGGCCCAGGGCAGAGCGGCCGGGGCGGGCGGCCCGGGGAGCAGAGCCGTGGAATGGTTCGGGGTGGAAGGGACCTTACAGATCGTGGAATACCCCCCGCTGGAGGGGACCCACGAGGAGTCCAGCCCTGGCTCTGCACAGGACACCCCCAGAAATCCCAGTGTGTGTCTCAAAGCATTGACCAAATGCTGCTTGACTTCTGGCAGGCTTGGAATTCGGGAAAGGCGTCTCATTCCAGCCCCCTGCTAGGGGCAGGGACACCTTCCACTAGAGCCGGGTGCTCCGAGTCCTGTCCAGCCTGGCCTGGTTGCTCCAGGGGGAGTTAAAAGCTTTGGGGGGACTGGCCCCCATTATCCTGGGGTTGCTGTGTGCTCAGCTGGCCCCACTTCCCAATCCTGGGGGTCTTGGTGGGGCTGGCCACTGCCAGCAGCCACAGCTGGAATGTCTAAAGCTGGAAGGACCCTCCTGAAAAGCTCACATGTCTTTAAAATTTATGCCCCATCCCTGGAGGTGCTGCAGCTCGTGCCATAGATTCTGCTCAGCTTCCTCCCCTATTACATTGTTGCTCCTCTTTTTGAGTTAATATATTGTCCTAAAAAGCAGTAAAATGTGTGTGGTTGGGGCAAAAGGGGCGTTTTTTTGGAGCTGCTTCCACGAAATGGCTTCGTGCTGGTGGACATGTTGGGCTCGTGTTGGAAGAGGCAGAGTTATTAGTTCAAAGGCTGGATCAAATGTCTGTGTCCTTTGGTTTCTGGGCACCACTGGCTGAATCCTCCAGAGCCTGCCCGAGACTTCGGCTTGTTCACGAGCTCCTGTTAGTTTAACCATCAAGTAATAACTGTGTTTAATATTAAACTAACAATGTAGCTCGAATGAGCTGATGCATATTCATATTTGGGAGGCGACTTCATTCCTCAGTAATGACTCATCAAATGTAAAATCAGGCATGTTGGCTTCTAATTAAAAAGCCTATTCACAGTGCTAAAACCCAACTGGCTTTCACAATAACCGGGATTTTGGAGCCTCAACTGCTTGAGAAATAGTTCGAGTTAAGCCTGGGAGAGGGAAAGGTGACATTTGAAAGGCTGGTTTGGAATTCCTCGAGCTCCTGCCGCATCTGTCGGGGGCAGAAGCGCTGGATTTTGGCTGCTCGAGCTTTGAGCTGAATGACAGATGAGAGCTGCGGGCAGGACGCTGCTGGGGCAGCACCACGGCACCAAGCAGCATCAAATATTCCAGCACTTATTCCTCTCTGGTTCAGCAAAACTGCGGCGGTCCGGTGTCGGGGCTGCCCAAAGGATGCTGCCTGTAGCAACTTCAAACACGGGATAAGTGAGGACTGTAATTGTGCCCGGCCGTGCTGGCAGACCCTGTGTTTAGGGCTGACTAAGCTGGAACAAGTAACCCAAAAGGCAGTTATTTATCCTGTTGTTGTTGTTGTGGGAGGTGGGAAGCGGCAGGTCAGGACGCAGCAGGATTTGCTCCTGCCTGGCTGTCAGAGTCAATTATCCCAACCACACGGAAGGTGAGCTGCTGTTTTGGGAAGCAGGTCAGCAGCTGCCTAACCCTGGAAATATCCAACCCTCTGGGGAAAAATGCAGCCCTGAACCCACTGCCTGCAGCCAGGGGGGCCGAGCTCCAGGTGAAGGTTGGTGGATGGAAGCTCCCAGGAAATGGCGAAGTGTTCTTCTCCCTGCTGCTCTGCAGGCTGGAAATTTCTGGGATGATTTGGGACAAAGCTGACTGGAGCAGTTGAGTTTTTCCCTGTTTTCTGAATACATCTCACACGGACAGACCCAGAGAACTCGAGTAAGCCTGGAGCTTATGGGTCTGGAATGCTGCAGTCCCTGAGCCGTGCCCGGAAAGGGGTTAAGCAGATGTTCTTTGGGGATAGGAAATTAATCTGGAGCAAGATCTTCTCCAAGCACCAGGCCCAGCTCTGCATCTAACACTTAGTGACCTATATCTGGTCTCGCTAAGCCTGAGAGCACAAAACTCTTGAACGCCACAAGTGGTGCTGGAGCCGTGCCCCGGGTGAGTGACTCCAGTTGGCAACAAATGCAGACCAGGAGGTCCCCGGGGTCGCCTGTGTGGCGTTTGTTCAATTTGGGGGAATAAGCCTGTGTATCTTCCAGGAGCAAATTAATTTTTTCAAACTGTCTGCCTTGGAAAACAACTTCTTTCCCTGGCTGGACTGGCTGTGCTGGTGGGGACTTGGGGCTTCCAGTGGTGAATAGTTCCCTGGTTAACTGTTGCCTGACATGTGACTGTCACCACTGGCTTGGTGAGGAGCCCAGCTGCGTTTCCAGCCGGAGCAGGGATGGCTCATGTCAGGGAAAGAGGGGAAGCACCACCAGAGAAGCTGCCTGGTGAGCCTTAACAGCCTCCCAGGTGTGAAAACATCAGTGGGCTCATCTGAGATGTTTTTGTGAAGGCAACAGAACTCGCTGGTGGCCCTTGGCTCAGTCACCGAGGGTCTGGGACGTGATGATGAGGGTTCCTTGCTGCAGTCCTGACCTCTTCTGTGTTCTTCCTTCCAAAGAAAACCCAGAGAGGGGCAGTTTTACAGCTGCTGAGATCAGAACTGCAGTGCTTCCCGTCTCCCCCAGAACTGCTCAGGGCCATGTCAGCCAAGAGAGTTTGGCCCTTCTGATAAAGTTTTGAATTAAAATTTGCATTTTGGGCAGCCAAAATGCAGAGTTTGTGGGGCCTCTCAAACCAGGGCAGGCCCCCAGGCCCGAAGGGCCCAGTCAGACTGGCTCTTAGTGATTCAATTTGTCCATTTGTGTCCCAAGCTTGGGCTCTTTCAAGCCGTAGCCTTGCTCCAGGCTGGCTGGTTGGGGCTCCCAGGAGAATGGGAAATGGCTGGAGGGGAACATGAAAGCAGGATGAGAGGTGGGAAGAGCTTCTGCTGCAAGGTGCAAACCTAATCTTCCTGAGATCTTTGAGCTGAGTTAAACTCAAATTATAAGCTGGTGTCCAGATAGTTTATTTTATGGTCTTGGGGGTTATTTTAGCCTCCTGCTTGTTAAGTAATCAGGCAGGTGATTCAGCTTCCCTGTAAATGAACAAAGCTTTGGAGGGGCTGCTGGGTGTGCCAGGACTGAGCAGGCAGCATTAAAATCACCGGAGTAACACCCGTAAGATGAAAGCTGCCTCTTGTGCTTGATAGCACGCCAAGCTCAGCACGAAGCTCTGACACACTGGAAATTGTTAGGATACACTTACTAGTTGGGACATGAACTCGCATACGCCTGGCTGGGGCTTTTGAGCTGCTCTGGCACCTTGATTTGCTTTTAATGGATCTTGACAGGCCGGAGGGGATGGCTAAAAGGAGCGAGCCACCCTGATTAAACCCACGGGCACTGCTGCAGACTGTGCTGCTGCCTCCTGTTTGGGGTCAGTTTGGCTTCGGGCGGTCTTGGCTTGGTGGCTGGAAGCAGGAGGGGAGAAAGAGGGCAGAGACCACCCCAAAAAATGGGGCCAGGTAGCCTCTCCAGGTCAGTGTGGGGAAGGCAGGGAGAGCAGACACTGCACTGGGAGCACAGCAGCTGATCCTGTGTGGTCAGATCCCTCTAATGCCAGGGAATAAGTAAAGGAGAGCCACCCCCAGCTGCTGGCAGAACTCGGGATGCTTTCCAAAGTGACCTATTTCCAATGGATTAGCTTTTTATTTCACTCTTGCACTGGAGTGACCCATATAAGCACTGGGAGTGAATCCTGCTGTCCCCAGGCAGCTCCAAGAATTCCTTCTTGGCTCTCACTGACTCTCTCTCTGTCTCAGGTTGTCCGTAGCCGCCTGGAGAAGAAAGGAATCACAGTCCACAATGTCAGGCTCAATGGCTCAGCAGCCAGTCACATCCTACACCAAGACAGTGGCTTGGGGTACAAGGACCTGGACCTCATTTTTGGGGTGGATCTGAAGACCGAAGACGTTTTCCAGCTGGTTAAAGATGTGGTCATGGATTGCCTGCTCGACTTCCTCCCCGAAGGTGTCAACAAGGACAAGATCACGCCCATGACCCTGAAGGAGGCCTACGTGCAGAAGCTGGTGAAGGTGTGCAACGAGACCGACCGCTGGAGCCTCATCTCGCTCTCCAACAACAGCGGCAAGAACGTGGAGCTCAAATTCGTGGACTCTCTGCGGCGCCAGTTCGAGTTCAGCGTGGACTCCTTCCAGATCATCCTGGACTCGCTCCTGCTCTTCGGGGAGTGCTCGGAGAACCCCATGGCCGAGAACTTCCACCCCACGGTCACCGGGGAGAGCATGTACGGGGACTTCGAGGAGGCCATGGACCACCTGCGCAACAGGGTCATCGCCACCAGGAACCCCGAGGAGATCCGGGGCGGGGGGCTCCTGAAGTACTGCAACCTCCTGGTGAGGGGCTTCAAGCCCAAGTCGGAGGTGGATATGAAGGCACTACAGAGGTACATGTGCTCCAGGTTTTTCATAGACTTCTCCGACATCGGCGAGCAGCTGAGGAAGCTGGAGTGTTACCTGCAGAGCCACTTTGTGGGCATGGAGAGCAACAGATATGACTATTTGATGACCCTGCACAGGGTGGTCAATGAGAGCACAGTCTGCCTCATGGGACACGAGAGGAGGCAGACCCTGAACCTCATTGCCATGCTGGCTGTGAGGGTCCTGGCTGAGCAGAACATCATCCCCACCGTCACAAACGTTACCTGCTACTACCAGCCAGCCCCTTATGTCAGTGAAATAAACTTCAACTACTATGTGACCCACGTGCAGCCCTTCCTGCCTTGCAATCAGTCTTACCCCACGTGGCTTCCCTGTAACTGAGCCAGGACAAACTCCAGGGTCTGTCCTCCAAGGTATTTCCTTGCCTTGGGGGTTGGGAGGCTGGGGAGGGGGAGTGAAATAAAACCTACCAACCTTCCTAGAACTGGAACAAAAGGAAACTTCCTGGACTCTTGCTTGAGAGTCTCGTTCCTGGGGTTGTTGGAACGAGACCTGTCTGCTGTACACTGTGATGGGAAGTGCAGTGTTATGGAAATAACTCCTTGTGGAATTCTGGAGGCAGTGGGGTGGGTGGGGGTGTGTGAGGGGAGACTGTAGAATTACGCTAAGGTAGAGCTGCACTGCCCTGAAATGGATCTGAATTGTGGTTTTCTTGTTTTTTTGTTTTGTTTTTTTTTTGTTTTGTTTTGTTTTTTTTAGTGCAGGAGGTGTTATGGGTGTGCAAACTTGTGGTTTCTGCCGAGAGAAGCCAGAGTGGCTAATTCCTTTGAAGGACCAAAGAATCCTGTTTAAGTGCCTGTAACAATATAAACACAACTGTACTGTAAACCTTTATTTTTTTGGGGGCTGATGGCCCAGAGCTTGAGTGGGGAATGTCTGAAGAGGAAAATGTTTCTGTCGTGGGTGGGGAGGGTCGCAAGATCATTTCTTAGCCTGGCTGAGGCCAGAGCAGGTTCTGTGTCGCTGAGGGGTTTGGGCATGACTTTGCTGCCTATGAAGGACCAGCTGGAGCAAAGAGCTGCCAAAGTGGGGCTGCATAAACCGGGGGGGATTGGAATGGCTCCATGGAAATGCCTAAAACTGGGAACACTGGGGACGGGGGGAGTGCCTGGTGGAAAATGCTGTGCAGAGCTTGCTGGAAAAAAGGCAGCAGGGACCTACACATGGATTTCTTCAAGCTCCTAAGTCTGAAGTGCCAAAAGATAGTTGAGTTCCTAAATGATGAGGCAGATGATTTGTCCAGGAGCCTGCCCCAGGCTGCCATGCCTAATCCTGTATTTTCTAGGAGAATTTGAAATGCTGCTCTCTTTTTTTTTTTTTTTTTTTTTTTTTTTTTTGGAGNTTTTTTTTTTTTTTTCTTTGGCATGCAGTGTGGTTTTAATGCACAAAGCCAGAGGCCAGCTGGGCCATCGGGGAAGGTGAGGCTTGTCCTTTGAAGCACAAACCATCCAGGTCAGTCATTTCCAGCTGTTGCTGTGTCCTCCAAGGAGGTGGACAGACTTCTTCCATGCTGGAGGTCATCCCTTGGGCAGGCCCTGTCTCCAAAGCCGCCTCTTCCCAGCTGTGTGATTCCCTGTGTGAGCCCCTGATAGCATTTGAAATTCATTCTCTAGCTAGAAATGGAGCCTGGGGGTGGGGGGTGAAGTTAGTTGGCCTTAGGAAAAAAATGTCTTCTGAACAGACTCTCTTGTGTTTTGAGGGTTTGGCTCTCTCAGTCCAATGTGGCTTTGAAGTTGTTGGGTGTCTGGAGCACAGAAGTTTTTCACGGAGGTGCCTGGATTGCTGTGCCCGTGAGACATCTCAGATTTCTGTGCAGGGAGGAGAGGCGGGCAGGCAGCAGGCATTCCCTAGGGATGCTGCTCCGGAACACCACGACTTCTGGTGCTTCCTCCGAGGCTGACGTACTCGAGTATCTTTACTAACTTGGTTGGTTTCTTTTCGTTTTTTTTTTGTTTTGTTTTGGTTTTTTTTTGTGACGAAACTGTAATAGCTGGGCAGATTGAAATAAAGACTAGATCCTTGGAATGTGTATAGCCAGATTGGTACCTTTTTTGGGGTAGGGGCGAGGTGGAGGGGGAGTAAAGGGGTGGGGGGTGGCTCTTGTGCCTAACATGAACTAACCCAGCTGAAATTGGTGCAGCTCCGCTCCTTCCCGGTGGGAGCTGTGGGAGTGGCACCAGCAGTGCAGTTATTGCAGGTTTTTGGCTGCCTCCCTGCAGAACAGCTTTGCCTTCAGGGCCAAGCCCCGTCACTCCCTGGAGCCTCATCCCTGCGGTGGGAGCTTGAAATTCCCCAATGCAAGGTAAAACTGGTTTAAGGGCTGCTTTTGGGAGCCTAAGTGTGCCCCCCTCATGGCTTCAGGGAAGATGAGATTTTTTTCTTGCGTTTTAAACTGAACGTAGATGCCACGTAGCGTGTTTTTTCAGGCTGCTCCTACCCACAGACACCAAACTGAGATTCCCTCCTTCCCTTCCAGATGTCAAAAAAGATTCACTACAGCCAACAGCTCGACAGGGCAACTTACCATTGAGATTGCACTTTTGATTTATGGAGTGTGTGTGATGGGACTCTTGTGAATGGGTTGAACCTGAATTTTTCTAGACCTTGCAGTGATACTGTGCTACCTCCTGTGAGGGGGCAATTGGAAGATTCCAGTAGCTTGAATGGCACTTGATTTCTTTTTTTTCTTTTTTCTTTTTTTTTTTTTTTGTTGTTGTTGTTTTGTTTATTTTAAATGTCTTTTTTTTCCTACACCTGTATCACTTGTCATGCAATGGGCTTGACATAGACTCACTAGATTCTTTAGAATCTGTTACGAATAAATACAGTGTATTCAAATTTGCTGGATTATTTTTATTTGCTTGTCCATCCCGGTAGTGTGATGAGGAGATGATTCCGCTCCCACCAAAAGCCAGGCTCGGAACCAGCTGGGCCCCTGGGAAGGGGCGAGCTGAGATCCTGGTTCTGGCTGTGCCCAGGTGCTCTGGCTGTGCCCAGGTGCTCTGGCTGTGCCCAGGTGCTCTGGCTGTGCCCAGGTGCTCTGGCTGTGCCCAGGTGCTCCCTGTACACGGCTGCTCCATCGCCAGGCCGGAGCGGCTCCGAGCGCCGGGCAGCGCTGTAGCTGTTGGCAGGTCACTCCTGAAGCTGAGGGAGGTTTCTATTTATAATGCTGCTCTTTGGTGTTGTGCATTTTCCCTTTTCCTGGTGCTCCTCATGTTGCTGGAGGGGGAGGGTGGCCCGAGGTGGCAGCCTGGTGCCGGTGGTGGCCTGAGGTCCCTGTGGTGGGGGTGGCACCCAGAGTCTCTCCCTGTCTTTCCGTGGCTTCGCTCCCTGCTGGTGCTTGGGAGCTGTCGGGAGCAGCTGAGATTTGGTTCTTGTGTGCGGCTGCCCCACCTGCAGAGTGGCTGCTCTTGGGAAAGGGGAGGCTCAGAGGCTGTGCAAGGGTTGTCTCCCAGAAAAAGCTGTGCTCTGCTGCCCTTCAGGCCGGATTCCCGTGGGATGGCTGGCAGCCGGGTGCAGCTCCTCCAGCCCTGGCTGCCCTCCAGCCCAAGATGAAGTTTCACTTCCCCCTGTCAAGCTCCAGGCAGTTCTGGTTCCACTGCAACAATGGAGCTGATGATGTGCCAGTCCCTCTTTGGGACCAACTTGCTGGCTCTGCGTCTCCCAATTTTTACAGTCCTCGGCCAAAGCTTCCCTCTGACAACAGGGCTGGGATGTTCTTGCTGGGCTGGCACTGTGGAGTCCCTGTCCCTGCTCAAGCAGGCTCTCCAAACCTGCTGGGTTTGGAGATGTTTCCCTGTTTCTGGCACAAGCCCAGCATGATCTGCCTTTCCCAAGTGTGTCTGGTGTGGAAGCAGCTCTGAAGTATGGTAGTCCCTGAGCTGTCTTTGGTGGGGGTGGTTGGTGCTGCTGTTGATTCTGTGGTGAATAAGCTGCCTCTGGATTTGTGATCCTGAGCAGAGCAGCAAAAGCCCTGACAGAGTTGGCTCGGCATTGTTGGAGCGGATCAGACCATACAAAAGGATGTTGGTGGAAAGTACTCGTTGTGATCAGAAAGGAGCTATCAATGTTTACAGCCGAGATTCCCATCCCTCTTTTGTTAAATGTCAAATAAAAAAAAACCCTATATATTTTCTCACAGCCCGTAGTCTGTCATTATTTTCCTCTTTGAGCAGAGGTGGGTAATGGATAAGTCAGGGTCTGCCTGAGGATGTGGTGGGTGAAGTTTGGATTCTGGTGCTGCTCCCGTGCTTCCCTCGGCGTGGGCTCTGCAGCGTTGCTCCAAGGACAGCCGTGTGGGGGGTGGCTGCTCCTTTACAGTCACCATCTCTAAATGCATGCCCTGTGTTTAGCCCTGGTCTGGGCCGTGCCCAGCTCGGTCCCTGGTGTTGGGAGCGGAGGAGCTGTTGGTAGAGCACAGCACCCCTGCACAGCCATGCTGGGTGCTCCATGCCTGGAGATGCATCCAAAAATACTCAGCCTTGTAGCAGCAGCATCGCTCCTGGAGCTGGCACTGCGGCTTTTGCAGCTGCAGCTTTTCCTCCTGGAAGGACACCTGGCCGTGCTCCAAACTCACTGAAACGGCAGGAATTTGTCTTGACTCCAGCATGCAAGAAGCATCTTGCTCCAACCCTCCTGCTTCCAGCAGTCCTTAATCTGCTGGCCGGGTGCCGAGGGTGGCACCAGCTCTGTGCAGGCGGCTTGCTAGACCCAGCATGGCATTTAAATTTTATTTTAATCTCTCTATTTAGCTTTTTCCTTGCAGCGTGCCAGCGTTTCTCCCTGGCTGCCCTTCTCCTCCTCCTCGTCTGCGGGAGCCGCTGGGGCAGCGCGGGTGTGAAGGCTGCTCTGGGAGCTGCTGCAGCAGCAGAGAACAGTCTGTCTGTGTGGCTCCTCTTGCCATTTTTAGCCGTGCTCGGCCGCTCCAGCACACAGCTCCTTGTGCTCCAGCGCCCGGTGCCAAGCACGAGACAAACGCCCCATTGATGTGGCCGTTCCCGGAGGGTTCTGCGCTGCCGGGACGGGGCTGAGCTGCCCGAGGGTGGCACAACCCCCCTGCCTGGTGTGAGCCTTGCGGGGGGAAGGCTGAGGGTGAGAAACGTGTGGGGGCTCTGCTCTGTCATTGACCCTCCGAGCTCATCTCCTGGCCCTGCTGCCAGATCTCGTTCAGGCTTTTCTGTTCCAAATCAGGTTTGTGCTCCTGTTGGAATCATGGAATGCCCTGGCCTGGAAAGAACCACAGGGATCATCAAGGACAGCCCCAAGCGTGCCTCTGAGAGTCGTCCGAACGCTTCCTGACCTCTGGCAGGCTCGGTGCCATGACCACTGCCCTGGGGAGCCTGTTCCAGTGCCCAGGCACCCCCTGGGTGTAGAACCTTTTGTGTGCACAGGTGGAGGAACCTTTAAAACGCTGGTTTTTGTCCTCTATACATGGAGTATTTGCACTGTTCAGCTCCAAATCCAGGTTGCCATAGACTTTTTGGCTAACAGCTCCGTGATTTCCCTGACAACCACATTCTGTCACCTCTGACTTCCTGGATCTCGCCTGGAATGAGCAGCTCAGGCATTCCCTTCCCTTCTGAGCCATCACAAGAAGAGATCAGTTTGTGCCTCTTGCCTGCTCCACAGCATTCCAGCTTCCCCCAAAATCCCAACCTGCCGGATGCCTGCTCTTCCCTGTTCCTTTTCTTTGGAGGAATGAACCGCACGTGGCCGAGCTGCTGCTGGGGTGGAAGTTGCTGTTGGGTTGCTGCTCTCTCACCTGGGTGGATCCCCGAGCCCGGACACACATTCCGGCTTGTAGAAACACGATGGCTCTGACAAATTTGATTGAAATCCTGTGCTGGCACCCTGAGGTATTCAGGGGAATGATTGACAGCTGTTGCAGAGGCGTTTCCTTAGGAAAGGAGGAAGAGACATCAATTGTCACCGCAGCCTTGAGGTGTTGCACAACGGAGCCGTGAGAAAGGCCAAGGACAGGGTGTCCTTGTGCTCCTGCAACCAACCTCCTCCCAACCCCTGCAATCCCACCAGCGATGCCAAGGGGAAACAGTGACATTCCCAGGAGGGACGAGGGCTGGTAGGTGGGACGGTGGTTCTGGATGCAGGCACAGGCTGGAGCAGCGCCCGCCCGGGGAGGCGCAGGGCGGACTGAGATTTGTTATCTCTGTCTCATGCAGGTGAGAACTCGCATTGTCACTCCTGGCAGCTCAGTTCTTTCCCAGCTCTGCAGCCGTTCCCAGCTCTCCCTCCTGGCCAGGACGTTCCCTTTGCAGACGGATGGGGATGGGGATGACAATGGGGATGAGGATGGGGACGGGATGGGGATGGGGATGGAATGGGGATGACAATGGGGATGGGGATGGGGATGACAATGGGGATGAGGATGGGGACGGGATGGGGATGCAGCCCCGCGCGGGGCCAGCTGCTCACGGTGGTTGATCCTTGCCCTCTCCAGCACCACGGCGTGTTTACCCTCCTTATCTCGCTGCTATCAGAGCCCGGGCTCAGCAGGAGCAGTGTCACCCTGCCTTCAGAGGAGAAGCCACCGTGCTGCCCGGGGTGTTTGCGTGGCCTATATTTTTGCCTTGTAATCCAAGGAGGGGCTGGATGTACGGACACCCCTCCAGCCCAAGAGCTGATTACTTTAAGCATCCCTCTACTAAGATGCAATTACTGGTGGCTTGGGCTGGAAACGCCACCTAAATCCTCATGGCAGTGGCATGACTCACCTAACTGCTGCTCCCCTGATGAATCCTGGATGCATTCCTTAAAGACTGGACACAATGGTTAATGTGCCACTCACCAACCACTCTTTCTAAATGTCACCAGTGTAACGAGTTCAGCCAGTTTCGTCCTCTGCTTCTCCTTCCCTACAGCCCTGGATGGTCCCGGCATGTTCCAAAGGCAAGGCCGAGCATCCAGGGCGTGATCCCCCCTTGCAGAGGGCTTTTCTAACAGGGCTCAGGAGGAATCGGTCCCTCCAAGGATGCTGGTCTGCCTGGGTGTGTTTGAGCTGAGATCAGAGACTGAAAAACCCCAAGCTGTGGATGGTGGGAAGGCAGGACGGACACAGCCCGGGATTGCAGAGCGCCTTCTCTGCAGAGCCGGGCTTGCTCCCCACCAGCAGCTCTGGGGTTTGGGAACGTGCCCTTCCAGAGAAGAAGGAGCCTTTGAAGCCAACCTGCTCATTTGGGGCTGGGTGCTGCTGCTCGGGCTCGTGCCGGTGACGGAGGGCGCAGGGCGATGTGAGTAAGAGCATCCTCACCACCGCCCCAGTCCCAGCTGAGCTCACCCTGGGAGGGGCCAGGGCCCTCCGCCCCCACTAACGCCCAGGGAGCTGGAGCTGGTCGGTATTGCTAATGGCGATAATTGCCCCGTGGTTATTTAGCTGATGATTTGTTTGATCCAGGCAGGCTGAGTTACCTCCAACCTCAAGCCATCTGCCCCGAGGCCGTCCCGGGTGTGCAGTGAGCCAGGAGAGACCCGGGGATGGCACAACCCAGCCTGGGTGGGGAATGGAGGGAGAGCAGCCCTGGGGAGAAGGACTTGGGGCTGTCGGTGGATGAGAAGCTCAACAAGGCCTAGAAATGTGTGTTTGCAGCCCAGAAATCCAACGGTGTCCTGGGCAGCAGGGGAGGGGATTCTGCCCCTCTGCCCTGCTCAGGTGAGACCCCACCTGCAGAGCTGCCCCTGCCCTGGCCCCCAACACAAGAAGGACATGGAGCTGCTGGGGAGAGTCCAGAGGAGGCCATGGAGATGCTCCAGGGCTGGAGCCCCTCTGCTCTGGAGCCAGGCTGGGAGAGCTGGGGGTGTTCACCTGGAGAGGAGAAGGCTCCAGGGAGACTTTAGAGCCTCTTCCAGTGCCTAAAGGGGCTCCAGGAGAGCTGGAGAGGGACTTGGGACAAGGGCCTGAAGTGCCAGGACAAGGGGGGAGTGGCTGCAAGCTGACAGAGGACAGGGTCAGGTTGGATATTTGGGATAAATTCTTCCCTGTGGGGGTCCCCTGGCAGCTCCAGCAGCTCCCCACAGTCCCAGGTAAGTGCAAACCCCACTGGCAGCGGGGAAGAGCTGGCTCCTGGCTCCACGCTGGGTGACAGCAGATGCTGGTGGCCAGGATCCAGGGGCTGGGCTGGAGGGTCCATCCTCCCAGGGCAGCTGGGGGGTTTTGGGGGAGGCTGCTCAGGGGTTTGGGTGCTGGGCTGGCGCCTGTGGGCAGGCAGGGAGCTGCTCTGCTCCCCGGTTCAGCAGCTCCTCACCTTCCCGTGAGCGGGAGGAAGGCTCATCCCGCAGCCGTCGCTCGCCTAAACCTTCGGAAGCTGGGATTACCGGCATTATCCCGTAATTGAGGAAATCCCCCCTTGATAGCCCCAGCAGCGGCTGCTGCCTCGTTCCCTTCCCTCCTTCCTTCTGGGGGCGGGGGGTCCCCGCTGCTCCCCCGTCCCCTGCGCCTCTGCCAAGGCACCACCAGCCCTGAGACCCTAAAGCTCTGGGGTGACCACGGGGCTTCTCCCAGCCCCTGGCTCAGGCCACCAAGAGCCATGGGATCGAAAGTGTTGGGATGGTTTCTTTTCCCCTCTGCTCTCCCTGCAGGTCTGCTCTGCCTGTTTGACTCCTGAGTGCCGTGGGTGCAGCTTCATTTTCTGCACAAGGTTTTGTCCTCGGAGCGGCCGGCAGGAGCCTGCGCTCTCTGCAGCCTGTTTGGGCGAGCATGGTCACTGCTGAGCCTGGCCCTGTCCCTGCACTGCCCTGAGGAGGAGGAGGATGCTCAGATACCCGGGGAGCTCTGGCAGCACAAAATCCCTGTGCTCTGGTGCATCCTGATGGATTAACGGGGTGAGAGGAGGTGCTGCAGCACGGCCAGGGCAGGAAGAGCACCGGGGTGACGGGAGCTGGGTGTGGGTGCGTGGATGGAGAGGCAGGCGGGAGCAGCCGGGCCTGCCCCAGGACATGGTTTGGGATCACGCCGGAGCTTGGGGGATGGCTTCTGGCTTAAAGGGGTGTCAGGAGGTGGCTCATGGCAGAGCCTAAATGCCAGCTCAAGGCTTTGGGCATTGGGAAGGGCCGTGCAGCCCAGCAGAGCCCAGCACAGCCCGGGGCTGGCAGCGGCAGCACCCCTGGGTGCCCCCACTCTCATCCCCCTGCAGCTGGAGCTTGTGTTGTCCCAGCGGGAATTGCCTTAGCCTTGCCGGAGGGGCTGGGGGAGGCAGCTGCCACCAGCCTGGGGTCACAGCCCGGCAGGACAGGGCCACCCCCGCAGCAGGACAGCCTGGACAGGGGCGTGGGGGAGCCGGACACGGCGGCTCCGGGAGTCCCCAGCCGGGTGTCACAGCCAGGGACGGCCTCGTAGTCATCCCCTCACAGGACATGGGCTGGACAAGGAGGGCAGGAGGCGCCGGGTGCTTTGTGATTCCCCCTGCCCGACCCCTCTGCACCAGCCGGAATCCCTGGAGCCGAGCGTGGTCAGCGTGCGCCTGTCCCCAGCCCAGAACCCGACCCCTGTCCTCAGCCCAGAACCCGACCCCTGTCCCCAGCGCAGAACCCGAGCCCTGTCCCCAGCCCGGAACCCGAGCCCTGTCCCCAGCCCAGAACCCGAGCCCTGTCCCCAGCCCAGAACCTGACCCCTGTCCCCAGCCCAGAACCCGAGCCCTGTCCCCAGTGCAAAACCTGACCCCTGTCCCCAGCCCAGAACCCGAGCCCTGTCCCCAGGTGACAAGGACAGCCGAGATGAGGACATGGATGTCCCTGTGCTGTGCTCCAACTGCCAGGCCCCAGGCAGGGGGGTCTGATCCAGCCTTTGGGACGGAGGATGAGTTTTCCAGCTGTGCCAAGGCTCGGCAGTGCCCACAGCTCCCCGCCGTCACAGCCCCCGTGTCCATCCCGGCCCGGGGTCACGGGGGGTCGGACCCTGCCTCACACCGTCCGTGGTCCGTGTCCCCAGGGCTGTGACCCTGCTGCACCACGGGGTGAGCTGAGCCTGAAAATTCCCCTTCCCATCCCTCTGAGCCCCAGCCCAGCAATGCAGCACCACCAAAGAGCCCCAAACCATCCCAAAAGCCGGAGCAGGAATGGGATATTTGCTTTTAGAGGGACTGTTGGAATTTCTCCCAGCGACTCCACTTGGACAGCCCAGCTGGAGCAGGTAGTAAATCCCCTTTGCATGCCCTGTTCTTCAGGTATTTCAGGATTACATCAACCTTCGCTCCCTGTGCTTTCTCCCAGGCAGGCTCTGTGTGCAGGGCAGGGGGCTGCAGCCCTTGGGGGTTATTTGTGTGTGGGGCAGGGGGCTGCAGCCCTTGGGGTTATTTGTGTGTGGGGCAGGGGGCTGCAGCCCTTGGGGGTTATTTGTGTGTGGGGCAGGGGGCTGCAGCCCTTCAGGGTTATTTGTGTTCGTGGCTTTGGGGTAATGGGGTCCCAGGAGGGGACAGAGCGACATGAAAATGGCTTTGGGTTAAAATGCAATTCCAAACAGGGTGAATTGGTGGGTTCCTAAAGCACACTTGCCACAGTGAGTGTGAATATTGTGTTCTGCTTCACTCGGCGTGGGCTTTACTCAGGCTGGCCCCAGCCAACCCTGCAGCTGTGCAAAGCCAAGTGAGGCTTTTACCTTTTAAACTGATTTTGAGGGCATTTTGCTGCCTGTGTTGACAAGCTGGGGTGGTAGGAGGAAAATCATTTCCCTGTCTTCCCCCCAGATGGATCCCTGTGATCCCAGGCTGGGCTGTTTTCACAGAATCATGGAATGGTTTGGGTTGGGAGGGACCTTAAAGAGCATCTTGGTCCACCCCCTGCCCTGGGTAACCTGTGCCAGGGCCTCACCACCCTCAGGGAGGAACTTCTTCCTAAAATCCAATCTAAACCTACTCAGTTTAAAGCCATTCCCCCTTCTCCCACTTGTCCTTGTCTTCTGCTGCTGCAAAGCCCTCAGCAGCTCTTCTTGAGCAGAAATACAGCTTCATCTTGGCTGAAATTCTGGCATAAGGGGGGATTTGGGTTAAAATCCTGGGCTGAAAGTGGAGCGGGTGATGGGAGCTCAGAGGGCTGTGATTCTGGGAGCTCATGGTGCAGCTGGGCCTTAAATTTAGGATGTTTGCAAGCTGGTGAGCGCACCTGTGGCTCAGCCTTCAAACTTTGCCTCCCAGTTACAGGAAGGATTTAAAATCTTTCAGGAAGAAGGGAATGGGGAAAATGCAATCCACTGATCCCCTTCAGAGGGCTTTGAAAGGATGAGCAGAGCTTTTTGGGGCTCACACCAGGGCACGGAGTGTCCCGGCAGCAAAAAGAAACATCAGGACCTGATCCAAAACCCTCACTGGGAATTTTTCCATCTGCTGCACTGGGCTGTAGATCAAACCTCGGGTGACCTGCAGGGCTGACAAAGGGAGAATGGACTTTTGGGGTTTGTTTAATGTCCCTGGGGCTGGGAAAGGACGTTCCCGGCCTCCCTCCTGTCCTCCCTTTGTTCCCGGGTTGGGCATTGTAGCGCGGAGCCCCAGCCCGGGCTGCGCTGCCCCGGCCTTTCCGCCTTTTCCTCTGGCAGCCGGACTAAAGCTGCTGGATTTTGGTGCTCACCAGGATTCTCGGGGGTGTCAGGACTGTGCGTGTGGCAGGGGGGCTGTTCTCTGGGGTTTTCCAGGGGAGGGGCTGAGGATGCCATGCCAGCATCTCCCCGAGGGGACAGGGAGCGGAGGGGAGGGGACCTTCCCCAAAAAAAGGGTGGAGGAGGATCTGCTCCTGGCTCTCACAGGGCTCTGTGTGTCCCACGGCCCCAGCCCGGCGTGGGCAGGGGGTGCTGGCCAGGGTGGCAGCTGGGAACACTGAAACCCGGGCTTCCCCAGCAGGAGGAGAGATGGGAGCAGTGGGAGTGGGATGGGAGAAGGAGTGAGATGGGAGCAGTGGGAGTGGGATGGGAGCNTCTGTGTGTCCCACGGCCCCAGCCCGGCGTGGGCAGGGGGTGCTGGCCAGGGTGGCAGCTGGGAACACTGAAACCAGGGCTTCCCCAGCAGGAGGAGAGATGGGAGCAGTGGGAGTGGGATGGGAGCTGTGGGAGTGGGATGGGAGCTGTGGGAGTGGGATGGGAGCAGGAGTTGGATGGCAGGAGCAGGAGGGTGCTGGTGTGTGGGATTTGGCCCCAGCTTTTCCCCGAGGCAGCTGCTTTCCCCCTTGGAGCGGCGTTATCAGAGCAGCCGCGTTTTTCCACCCGGAGCGATAGCACAAGGACACGGCAGGTTCCTGGGGACGCAGGGACCTCGGGGACAGGCTGTTGGCTTTGCCTATCACAAGGTAAAGAGCCGAAAACAGGCAGGGAAAATACACCCAGGGCTCCATGTGGCTGCGGCCACGGGAGCCCTGCTGGCATCAGCAAAACTTTCCATGGAAATCGGTGGCACTCGGGGACAAAGCTTCACCTCCGGGACACGCGGAGGGGACACGCCTCGTCCCCACGTCCTCTGGCTGCTCTTTGGTCACCCAAGGGACCAAAGCTGAGGGATGGGATGCTGGTGTTCCCTGTGGGAATGGGGTTTTATGGGATGCCACACGGGCAGTATCCCAGAGCCAGGCTGCGATGCCCATCCCGGGATGCCGCGGTCCCACAGCCGTCGCTGCCAGTCCCGGTCCCTGCGTGTCCCCCCGGTGCGTATTTTTCTTGGCAGCCCCCGGGCAGGAATGTTTCCCGCTGCCGAGCGAAAGCGGAGGCAGGAATTGCTGGAATAGCGACAGGCTGAGTAACAGCGCTAACTTTATTCTCGCAAACAAAGGGCAGCGTCCCCGCGCCCAGGGCCGGTCCCGCTGCCGGCCGTGCGGGGGCCGGGGCTGGGGAGCGCGGCCACGGCCGGGACCGGGAGCGTCCCTGCCCCGAATTCCTGCCCCGGAGACCCCCCGTGCCCGGCTCCCCCCGCAAACCCCTCTGCTGCTCCCGCCAGCCAAAAGTGCATTTGCAGGAGCCAAGAGAGGCTGTAAAAGAGCACAGAAAGGCTGGGATTTCCCTCGGAGACTTTCAGGCAGCTTCCCAAGGCTTTTCCCTCCGCAGGTGTATCCCCAGGCTGTCTGCCAGGATTTTGGGGGGCTGCAAGCCTGGTGTGGACATCAAATAGCCCTGAGCCCCCCATGCCCCTCCCGCAGTCGCGGGGGGCTGCAGAGGGGGTGCTGATCTCCCGTCTGCCCTTCCCTGGGGGATTTCTCCCTGGGGAAGCGGCCGAGGAGGGGATCCCCCATCGGAGCCCACAGACCGGGCTATGGCAGCACCTCCGGCTCCGAGGAAGGTCCAGAGCTCCCAGAAATCATCCCTGCAATCCAGCTCCGGGCTGGCTTTTCCCCACACCCGAAGCCCCAGATTGGGTGGGAGCAGGATCCGTCCCTGTGGGCAGCCTTGGTGCCAGGGCCGGCCTTGGCTGCAGGGCTCGGGGCAAGGCAGCGCTTTCCAAAGCAAATATTTGTCCAGCACGACAACACGTGGGAAAGAGCAGGAGGATTTTCTTCCCTGGCTCCAGGGGGAGGTTCCCAGGGAGCTGGACTGGGCCGTGGGGGTTCAGCTGTGCCCTGACCTGTCACTGAGCTGAGCTGTTCAGGTTTGGAACCTCTTCATGCTCTGTGGGTTTGCACAAAATAGGTTTTAATTTGCAGCCCAGAAGGGGAATCATTCTTGGATGGACCTGGAAAATCCCTCTGGACGCCAGGTAAGGGGTGTTCAGGGACAGATGGGACTGTACAGAGCCTGGCTCTGCCCTGCTCTCTGTGCTAAAGAATCTCAGAGCTCCCATGGTCCCCCCAAAGACCCCAAATCTACCCCAAAATCCTCCCGATGTCCTTCCTCAATGGTGCCCCTGTGCCCCCCAGGCACCCCCAGCCCTCACCTCCCCTGTGACAATGGGGGGATCCCCTCCACCATTTATTTTCCCCAGGATTCACATCCTGAGGCTTTTCCCTGTGTCCACGGTACCCTAAAGCACCTCTTTTCTTGGCTTTGAAAGTGAAACCATCCTGCACCAAAAATCCCTCGTGCCCTGCCACCCCCAGGGCAGTGACACTCCTGACGCTGCTCCAGCCACATCCCAGCTCCGGAGCGTGCCCCATCCACCCAGGTTTTCTTGGAAAAGCTGTAGGATCAGGGAGGAGCCCATGCAGAAGACAAAGCTGAGGCACCAGCACTGACCCCCGGGACACCCAGGGACACCCAGCAGCCCCTGGACCCCCGGCTCCTTCTGCTCGCGCCTCGGTGCAGGGCGGCTGAGCCCGGAGCACCGAGGGTCAGCGCTAATTGGGAATTAAGGCACGGGAAGGCCGGGGGAGGCCAGGTGAACGGCCTGGCTGCTCCCAGCCCGGTGTGAGCTCTTCCTCCGCAAGCAGCACCAGCCGTAAGGTCAAGGTGTCGGCCGTGCCTGTGACCCCGCTGGGATTTAAATCCCCGTTACTGCACCGCGTCCTCTGCCCGCATGTGGGGGATCCCGGTGGGCTTGGGGCTGGGGCTGCCAAAACCTGGGAGCCCCAGCTGCCCCAGCGAGGACGGTCTCGATGTGTGGCTCGTGGCTGTCCCCATGGATGGCAGCACGTCCCAAGCACGTTGTTCCCCCCGTGCCCTGCCCGGGACTGCTGAGGCCCCGCAGGGCTTCCCCAGGGCTTCTCCATAACGGGAGCTGCTCCCGGCCCCTCTTCCCTCCTGCTCCTCTCCATAAGAGGCGAGACGGGGAGAGCCGAGAGGAGCCTGTGCTTGGCCCTGCTCCGCGGATTCCTTTCCTGCCTGTCACAGACCGATTTAGTCGCCAGCGTCAGCCGTGCCGGGCCGGTGGTGGGCACGGGGCTGGCACAGCCGGGGCCATCGCTGGGACTCGATGGTGGCAGGCTGAGCAAAACCCACCTGCAAACAGCCGAGAGCTGGAAAAGTTGAAGGCTTTTTTCCCTTAAATCCTCCCCTCCCAGCGACAGCAGTGGGCGCACTGAGGCTCAGGACGCCGCGGGCACGGTGCCACCCCCGTGCAGCCAGGGCCGGACGAGCACCACGCGAGGGAACTGGGACGTGTGGAAACCTGGAGCTGCCTCTGCACCCCCAGCCCTGAAGGGGAACCCCAAAACCCCACATTTGTCAGTTTGGAGGATTAAGCTGCTGTGATTTTCAGGAGATCCTCACTGATACCCCAGAGTGCAGAGCCCAGGGATCTCCAGATCCTCCTGAGGGAAGGGCTGCAAGAAATAACTGGTGCTTTTGGCAATTAATCCCATCAAACCTCTTAATGAACTGTGATCAGGTTACAGGGCTCCCGTCATCTCAGATTGCCGGGGATTATCAGGGAGAGGGAATGAAGCAGGGGAGGGGGCATCCCTAAGTGTCTGCTCTGGGCATCCCTGCTGCAGGGCTGGGAGTTGGGCTTAATATCCACCTCTTCTATTTCATATATTCAATTTTGTTTATTAATTATGAATTACAGATATCAAAGTTGCAGGGGGAACCTGTTCCACTCCCCCAGCGTGATGTGGGACAGTGAGCAAGGCAAAACCACTCACCAGCACCTCGCCCTTTGCTGTACACATCATGGAGCTATTTTGGGGCACATTCCTCACTCCATCGACCTTCCAGGAATTGCCAGTCCACAGATTTGGCTGCTGTGGGTGTAGGGAAACCCCGGGGCTGTAGGGAAGGGGCAGGTGCAGGTCTGGGGTGGCTGGGATCAGCTCTGGGGAGGAGCAGGACGATAATTCCACCCTGTTGGGGACACAGCCCTTGGAGGAGAGGCCGGATCCTGCCCCAGCTGGAGATACGGAGCACCTGTGGGCTTTGGGAAGGAGCGGCTGTGGCATGGGCAGAGGTGTGGGATCAGATTAGGGCAGCCAGGGCTGAAAATAGCGATGCTGCTCCATGATGGGAAACCCGGGGTGATCCAGCGCCCCGGGACGGAGGTGGCAGGGAGGGATACCCGAACCCTGCAAAATCAGGGCTTGGACAGTCCTGGCTGTGCCCAGCTCCAGCCCGGCCCTCCTGGAAGGAGAAAGGCCTTGAGAAACCTCCACTCCAAACCCACAGAGGGGAGCATTAATTACCCAATTTCCCTTACAGGATTCCTTTTAAAAAGGGTTCAAATGCCTGGACGAAACTGTTCCGAACACCCAAATGCTTGGAAAAGGGCTGTGAGGAGGTGAGTGAGGCTGAACAAGCCGTTTTCTGCTGTTCTTCACCCAGAAGCAGGCGGGGGACACCACGATGCAGCTGTGCCAGGGAGGATGGGCACGACGGCCGAGCCTCACCCCGGCTCTGCCGGGCCGTGGGGGGCACGGGGCAGGACCCCAGGAGGGGAGAGATCAGCCTGCTGCTGGGAGAGCCGCCAGGCTCACAGGGACCCCATGGCACGGCTTTGCAGCCCGGTCCCACCCTGCCCAGCTCTGCAGCACCCCCGACCCATCCCTGCCTTCATCCTGCCGCCAGGGCAGGGACACGGCACCACCCATGGGCTGCCACTCATCCCTCAGGGATTTCCCTGCCATCCCATTCCGCATGGGGTTTCCAGGGCCAGAATCAGCCAGGGTAAGAGCAGGAGGAGCCGCGTGCCGAGCCCGTGCATCCCGGTGTGGGCACGGGGACTCTCGGGCTGGGCCTCAGGAGTAAGCGGGGCAGGAATTAGGCACATTAACTTGCAGGGCAAAACAACCCGATTGCTGAGGTTTAACGAGATCACTGACTTAAAGAGCTTTAGAGGGGAAGAGAGAAGTGGACCAAGAGCAGCTTAACACAGTAAGGGGAGCGCAGGGCATCCAGGTGCCATGGGAACGGGCTTCCGACACCTGGGAGCTCCCCAGAGCCAGGGCAAGACCCCTGAAGTGCTGGGGCAGGGGGCACAGGGTGCTGGGGACAAGGCGCCCACCTGCAGGCCCTGGGCAGCATCCCCCACCTGGCAGGCACAGGGGGACAGAACTGAAAATTCGGGATAGACGGGCATTTCTCAGCACTTCTGAACTGGGGGGAAGCACAAGGTTACTCGTCTCAGGGGCTGACGGAGCGGGGAGATGGAAACACCCGAGGCTCAGGAGACAGAAACACGGCCAGGTGTGTTCCCAGAGCCAGGGCACAGCCCCAGCCCCTGCAGCCCCCCAGACACGTCCCCGGCCAAGGGAGAGAAAGAGATCAAATCCCTGCGGGGCGACTTCAGCCCCCCTAAAGCTCGTGGGGAGCCCAGACGCAGCTGCTGGGAGGGACAGATCAGAGGCCAGGGGGGCAAATCCCGCCCTCGGTGCCCGCTCGGGGCCGCGACCGCCGGTGCCGGCGGAGCGCGGGGCGGGAGCCGGTCCGGGCCCCGCAGCGCCCTCTCGTGACCGCGCCGGGCAGCGCCGCGGGGACCGTCCGTGTCCGTGTCCGTGTC